>JAWNNH010000278.1:0-14496 GCA_035043045.1 Hirtodrosophila alboralis | reverse complement strand
ACACTAGTTTACAGCAAAAAAGGAGCTGGGCTCTCATATACTTTTTTTGATGTATTTTTGGTCACTGATTTCAAAAATGCAAACCATTTATTTTTTCAAAGAATGGTTTTCGAGAAAACCGCGAAAAGCTAGTTTTTTGGCAGTCTTTCGACTTATTTGTTCATATCTACATGAGATCTTATTTGATCTTAAATAATGTTACACAATTCAATAGATAATTGTATCCCCTTTCTAGCGGTATGCCGTTTATGCGAATCGAATAAGAAACAAAGCCATTGTAAACCCTCAAAGTTGAAAAATGTGAACTTTTTTTGCATTTTTGGAAGATTGCTGAATTTCAAGATATGGCTAGAAAAGTGATGAACAAGGTAAATTTTTTCTTGGGTGTTTTTACTAATTGCTGAATAACTACCACATTTACCGACCGATTTGGACAAATGTATACTTAAAATATTCGTAAAAGAATTATCTAACATAATAAATCTTAAAAAATATTTAAACGAATTTTTTAAATTTTTAAAAGACCAATTGAAATTCAGCAATTTTTTAAAAATGCAAAAAATGTTCACATTTTTCAACTTTGAGAGCTTATAATGGCTTTGTTTCTTATTCGATTCGCATAAACGGCATACCGCTAGAAAGGGGATACAATTATCTATTGAATTGTGTAACATTATTTAAGATCAAATAAGATCTCATGTAGATATGAACAAATAAGTCGAAAGACTGCCAAAAAACTAGCTTTTCGCGGTTTTCTCGAAAACCATTCTTTGAAAAAATAAATGGTTTGCATTTTTGAAATCAGTGACCAAAAATACATCAAAAAAAGTATATGCTAGCCCAGCTCCCTCGATCAAAAAATAATTTGTAAACTAGTGTTATCGATCTTAACTTGTTTTGTCCCATGATTTAATAGCCAAGTTACATAAATATGCAAATTGTATAACTTGAACTTTATGCATATAATGGTATATTAAAAATGTCTTAAAAATATTTATAGATGTCTATGCCTATGCATAACAAAGGTTTTCAATCCATTAGCTCTGGAGAACCAAAAAAAAAAAAAAACTGATTCATAGTATGCGATTCTTAAACACAGTTGTCCAGTTTTTATTAGCTAATTTTGAAACTCGATTTAACTCAAGACATTTAAACCGGTTTCTCCATTCCTGTTTTGCCAAAAGAAAAAAACATTAACTTAATATGTACGCATAATATTTTATTTTTTTTTTACCTATTTATGTAAATCTATTATAATAAAATATGTAACCAAAACGCACAGTTCTTGTTTTTAATTTCATATTTTATGAGTATTTTTTTCTCAATTCGAATTTTTTAATATATGTACATATTGTGAAAATTGATCTTAACGCAAAAGTTCTTGTATATTATTATAATTTCTTAATGTGTTTTTTTTTTTTTACATTTTGCTTTAATTTAATATACTTTTATATCTATAAATATACTAAATATACTAAAATGGGTATTATATATATGTCACGAAAAAATACCTAGCTACCATACGAATGATCAGTTCAAAAAATATGACATAAAGAATTTAATTTCAAGATCAACTTAGTTTAAAAAAAATCGGACCAGAAAAAAAAATCCAATTCCATTGGAAAAATCGGGTCAAAAATTAATTCGTCTATGACAAAAAAATTTTTTTTTCTGGTTATTAAACACATCTGTTCCATGTCTATGATTAAGAAAAATTAAACCAAATTTGAGCAATGTCAGACTTATATACTGATTTATTTGCCATTGCGGCGATCGGGATAAATTTAAATTTTTTTTTTGGTAGAGTATATAGCTTAGCTAATTGAGGATGGCTGTTTCGTTTATTGTTTTTTTTATTTTTCCATAAAAGTTGTAGGCATGTTGGCATCTTTAAAACCAAACAAAATTAACTCGACTTGCAAAAAAAAATAAAGAAACCAGTTTTATAAGGGCGCGGTGGGAAATCAATTTTAGTTTGTATTGTGCAAAAACTTAAGAATAAATTTAAATAGTTGTATAACCTAATTAACTGGTTCTATAACATTTTCTTGAAGAAGTTTGTTTGTTTTCAAGGCACATCAAAGCCTCATTTAAAATATTTATTAGACAGAAAAGTATAACATAAAAAATTAAAATGCACAACAAAATCTTTTTATAATTATAAAATTTTTAACTAAACTAGATATATGTAGTATATACTACTACTGTCGCTATATGAACACTTTTATTTCAGACAAGCTTTAAAAATAGATTGTAAACATTATAAATATTTGCACTTAGCAATATTGTGGTAATAAAAATTAAGTAGCTTCATTTTAAATGTCGTCAAATAATTTGCATAATAAAAAAAAAAAAAAAATTAAATGCAATGAATAGAATTAGATTTATTTGTTTTCAATGAAAGTCAAGTTTGTTGTTTTCAAAAGAATTGTTATTGTTTGTTAGTAGTATAAAATAAAAAGTAGTTGAATATCATTTAACCAATTTAATATCATTAAGTATTTGTAGCTAAGGAAACTTTCTACAGAAAGATATAACATTCGTCATTCGAATATTATATATATATTATGATTTTATAGTATGAAACTTTTATTATTATTGACGTCAGATATTGGATTAATTTGTGATAATCGTCTAATTGTATTTTTTTTATTATTATTTGTCTGATTTCATATAAAACTAAAAAATTCCTAACCTTATTTATATTTCCTATGCCTAGTATTATAAAGAGATTGCATTGATTGGTGCCAATTGGTGAATGGACTAAGGAGAGGGGGGCTTAGACTACCAAGCCCAAAATTGACAATTTGGTAGCTTGAATGCGGTTTGTATGTCTCTTGGCCAAATTTACCCATTGGCCATCGGGCTATTTGTCTTTGGCAAATGCTGCCAAACGCTGAGGTCAAAGCAACGCAAAGCAACGCGTTAAACGTGCTCATAAAACAATTGCGGAACAAGCTCATATTATTTATGCCCCGGCAATGAGTAGATGTGCAAAAATTACTGTGCAGGCTGTTTGTCAGTACACTCAAAAAAAAAACTATTTTTTTTTTGTTTCCAAATATATATATATATATTTTTTTTTTTTTTTTTGTGGAATTTCCACATATCAAAATTTTTATAGCAAAATTGTAATTTAGAAAAGTAGCAAAAAGAATTAACTTACTTTACTTTATGTACGCAGTCGAAATAAATGGAAAATGGAAATTTTGACGTTGCTCAAATTGGGCACACTTTTAAGGAATTAAGCGGATTAATCTACGATCATAATAATATGTATATTATATTGTATATATATGTATATTAAAAAACCTATTTTTTGTTAGTCTATAATCGAATAATTCACTTTAGTATATTTAGGATTAGGAAACCGAAATCTTAAATGATTTAGGCGTTTAGAATTCGAGTTTTAGCATATAAAACAAAATTTTTTTTTAAATGTATTTATTTAATTAAAATTTTGCTAATTGTCCTATAACTTATAAAAGAAAAATCGAAGTTAAATTTTTTCAATTTCAATTTTGTTTATTTTTCTGTAACCTATTATGAAAAAATTGAAATTTGATTTTTTCAATTAAAATTTTGCTAGTTTTTTTATAACTTATTTAAAACATATTGGAATTGAAATAAATAAAATTTTGTAAGGTTAAGGTATTTTGAGGGTATTCGTAACCCGTAGAATGGCTTAAAAATTTAATTAAATTCAGGATTAGCGTATAACTATATCAAATATCTAACTAACACAAATTTTGTAAAAATAATTGTTTTTAACAAAATATTAAATTTGTGTTGTCTTTTAACCAGACTTAATTTTGTTATTTTTTTTTTTGTTAAGTTGTTTTTGTTATTATTGTTTGTTAAGTTTAATGTAAGTTGTTGAGAAATAACAGTAAAATTAAATGTTTCCAACCAAAAAAAAAAAAAAAAAAAAAAAAAGTGTTGTCTTTTTCATCGATAATTTTTTCCAAGTGCATTAAGAGAGCTAAACTAAGGCCTATAGTCTATGTACAAGTACTTGGTACAAATAATAGTATATATAAGCAATATCTGACATACATTGTTGACACTTTTGGTAAAGCAACAGGAAAAGAAAATTGTTGTTGGCTCAATACGTGGCTTAAATTTTTTTTTTTTTTTTTTTGGCCATGTTGTCATTTGCAAGTTGCAACTGCAGCAGAAGCAACAGCAGCAGCCAAGAAACAAACAATATAAACAAATCGGTGAGCACTTAAATAACATTCAGCGTATTGCAAACACTTACATATGCGCATGTACACACTGATTACAAAATATCAGAGTGTGTGCACATTGCACGCAAATTATTCAAAAAGACCTCGTAGATGCAAATATGTTTTCATTCTACGATTGTCGAAAAATCTTTTCATTTGAATTGAATTTTGCAATAGATTTAGTTTACAAAATGCTTTGTTCGATATGTAAATTCAATTGGCATTCAAATTTGTTTATATAGAGAAATTCTGAGCTTAATCTTAAGCAGTTGCTATTTGAAAATGGTTTAGGAATGTTTACAAGTCGGCAAGTCAGAAAAAACAATATTGTTTTAAATGCAAATATAGGCAAAGCAGTGCCATAAGATTTACCGAGAGACTTACGTCATTGAAACCTATTTGATCTTCTTCAACTAATGCTTTGATTATCATGAGATTCGCAGAGAATTTAGAGATGTCAATATCGATAAAATTGCCGCTTCATTTTGTAGAATTTTGTGTGTATCAGTGCATTTCATATTTAATTTTAGAAATATTTTATTTTTTAAATATTTTTCTTTTATATTTAAATGACCGATAATTTCCCACGCAAAATCGATGAAAACGATTTATAAGCTGAATATTAAGGTTATGATTTTGATTTTCAGTATACGCAATTATAATACTTATCTGAATATGCTGCTTAAATTTCATAATGATCGAACAATAAACACCGAAGTTATTGAAGAAAGAGCTGCTCATGCATACGGGGACAGTCACAGCTCATTCAAGCGGGGCCGCTGAACTGCTTTGCACTGCTTGGCTTGCGTGTGCACTGCTTGATTTTAATGTGTATGTTTATGAGAATCTCGGAATGAATACTGGGTGTTCCGCAGTCGGGTATACTCGACTTAAGCATTCATAGTTGTTTAGTTTAAAATAGAAATTTCCTCTGCGCTTTATTTTAAACCGTTTCTTTGTTACACTTAAAAATTAATCACTTTTATTTAACTCAGAAAATAGAATGTGCTTACATTAGTAATTGCCTTAACTTTATAAGTTGAAAAGCATAACACTATTTTTTTTAATACAAACAATTTAAGCTAATACTTTCGATGGTATCGATAATATTCGACGTGAAAAATTCACTACAGTTGAAAATTATGAATATTTTTTTTTTTTATATTACAATTTAAGATATATATCTTTTCAAAGACGAAAATTAATTATAAAATATTAAATAAACCTTTATCAGAAAAAAAACGCACCACATCGATATTAAAACTTATTCAGAAAAATCTTATCAAGTGTGAATAATATCGGACTATTATATAACAAATAGCTGTCATAGGAAAGATTAATTGTAAATTGGAATATTTTTAAAAGACCGTAGCAAGATTATATAGCTTCTTTCTGGTTTACTATGTTTTAGACTTTTACGAACTACATAAATTAAATATGTAGAAATATCGATAGTATTTAATAGATTAGGCGTGACTTGTAAATGTTATTAAGTTACGCGTCCTGTTTTAATCATAAATGCTGCAATGCTCTGGACAATACAAAAAATAAATATATAATTGAAAAAAAATTAAAAAAAATAAAAATATCGATAATATCGATAACACTGACGATAGGTTAGCAGCTATGAACTAGTATGTGAAATCAATGTTTTTTGAGATTAGCTATTGACTGTTGATTGTAACTATCGATGAATGCGACTATTGTTAAATTGACATCTCTAATGCGTGTATATCTTGGCTGTTAACATGAGTATCTTTCCCTGCCTTCCCTGCCGCCACTCAACGTCTTTTCTTTCAATTGCCCTGCCCTGCCCCTTCGAACATCATCATCATTAAAATGAGTGGAATGCAAATGCTTAACTGGAACTGAGCAGTTGATAGATGAGATGAGATGAGGTGAGGTGAGATGAAGTGAAGTGAGGCTATTACTATGGCTACTGACTAATGCCCAGAGTTAGTTGTGGTAGTCTTCAAAGTTTAATCCAATGGATAAACATTGAAACCGAAAGTTGGTCTTCAACAGTTTGGTTGTGCCGTAGGGCGGGAAGGGTGTGCAGCATTATTGTTTACTTAATTAACGTCCAAAAGGCAACTGATGAATTGTTTATCCATTTAACAACTATATCTGAAACTGTTAATGCGTTAAAAACGATTATATTACTTATTTGACGGCAATTGACACTCATAAGTTTGTTGTTGACATTTGAGTATTCAGATCATTGTTAACATTTTTGAAGATGTTACATAATTTAATTAATTATAATATCATGCAATGAAATGTGCATTTTTAATAAATAACATCTTAGCATACTTAATAAAATGGGAAAACTTGAGAGTACTTTTATTTTTTTTATTTGATTTTTGTTTGACTTTTTGACTTTTTAGCGGCTTAAATTACGCTGCATATTTTTGGTTTGCGAACACAAGATCTTACTGAAATTTTTCATTTTTATTTCAATGATTTTATGGCAAAGCTTTGGAGTTATTTTTTTGGCTAATGGAACAATTGGCCTTGGCCAAAAATATATATATTTTTGCCAGGTCATGGCAGATATTAGTGTAAGGATAGACAATTTAAATTAAAAAACGTGCCTGGCTAATAATAAAAAAGCAGAAAATAAAAAAGAATTCATTTGAGTTCAATTTTGTAATTGCTCCACTAGCTTCATAAATGTGAAGGTTGTTTTGGCATTTAAAGAAATATATATTTTCTGGCCTATGGCAGAAAGATATATTAGGCCCATTTTATATTCTAAATGTTTTTGGAATTGTATATAAAAATGAAAAGATGATTAGCTTGCAAATTTTAAAAATATATAAACTGAACAAAGTTTTATGTATATATGATTTAAGGGCAGGCAGCCTGACTTATAGTTGACTTAAATAGTTTAAAAATTTATTTCACATCTATTTATCTCATTTAATCGTTTCGGATACTCCCAATCGATTTATGTACTGGAATATTTTTTGCTTCTCTAATGAAATTCTCCGTAAAATTCTACCATGGAGTTACGCTTCTTCTAAACTTGGATATTTTCAGGTCGTATTGATCCAATTTTAGTTCCTATATATCTGCGGAACTCTTATAAAAATCACGGTTAAAAATAGATTTAAATTAGAATTCAATTAATATTTTGAGTTTATGTATTTCACATTCAAAATTTGTGAAATACCTGAAAAAAAATACTTCAAAAAATCATAAATTTGTTATCAATTAGCACAGATCACTGGTAACTAAAATTGGATCAATACGACCTGAAATATAACGCTTAAGTTTAGAAGTATAGTCGTTAAATCTCTCACTGTGTCAATATATTTATAATAAGATTGAGGAAAGAACTAAAATTGGATCTACGCCTAAGTTCCAACTACTAGTTTAAATACAGAATTCAGAGAAGCATATCGCACAGAAACGGTGGGAGTATCCGAAACATTAAATGAGATAAATAGATGTCAAATAAATTTTTAAACTATTTAAGTAAACTATAAGTCAGGCTGCCTTCCCTTAAATCATATATACATAAAACTTTGTTCAGTTTATATATATGTATGTTTAAAATTTGCAAGCTAATCATCTTTTTATTTTTATATATACAATTCCAAAAACATTTAGAATATAAAATGGGCCTAATATATCAGAAAATATATTTCTTTAAATGCCAAAACAACCTTCACATTTATGAAGCTAGTGGAGCAATTACAAAATTGAACTCAAATGAATTCTTTTTTATTTTCTGCTTTTTTATTATTAGCCAGGCACGTTTTTTAATTTAAATTGTCTATCCTTACACTAATATCTGCCATGACCTGGCAAAAATATATATATTTTTGGCCAAGGCCAATTGTTCCATTAGCCAAAAAAATAACTCCAAAGCTTTGCCATAAAATCATTGAAATAAAAATGAAAAATTTCAGTAAGATCTTGTGTTCGAGTTTGTTATTAAACGCAAACCAAAAATATGCAGCGTAATTTAAGCCGCTAAAAAGTCAAAAAGTCAAACAAAAATCAAATAAAAAAATAAAAAGTACTCTCAAGTTTTCCATTTTATTAAGTATGCTAAGATGTTATTTATTAAAAATGCACATTTCATTGCATGATATTATAATTAATTAAATTATGTAACATCTTCAAAAATGTTAACAATGATCTGAATACTCAAATGTCAACAACAAACTTATGAGTGTCAATTGCCGTCAAATAAGTAATATAATCGTTTTTAACGCATTAACAGTTTCAGATATAGTTGTTAAATGGATAAACAATTCATCAGTTGCCTTTTGGACGTTAATTAAGTAAACAATAATGCTGTTCACCCTTCCCGCCCTACGGCCAACCAAACTGTTGAAGACCAACTTTCGGTTTCAATGTTTATCCATTGGATTAAACTTTGAAGACTACCACAACTAACTCTGGGCATTAGTCAGTAGCCATAGTAATAGCCTCACTTCACTTCATCTCACCTCACCTCACCTCACCTCATCTCATCTATCAACTGCTCAGTTCCAGTTAAGCATTTGCATTCCACTCATTTTAATGATGATGATGTTCGAAGGGGCAGGGCAGGGCAATTGAAAGAAAAGACGTTGAGTGGCGGCAGGGAAGGCAGGGAAAGATACTCATGTTAACAGCCAAGATATACACGCATTAGAGATGTCAATTTAACAATAGTCGCATTCATCGATAGTTACAATCAACAGTCAATAGCTAATCTCAAAAAAACATTGATTTCACATACTAGTTCATAGCTGCTAACCTATCGTCAGTGTTATCGATATTATCGATATTTTTATTTTTTTTAATTTTTTTTCAATTATATATTTATTTTTTTGTATTGTCCAGAGCATTGCAGCATTTATGATTAAAACAGGACGCGTAACTTAATAACATTTACAAGTCACGCCTAATCTATTAAATACTATCGATATTTCTACATATTTAATTTATGTAGTTCGTAAAAGTCTAAAACATAGTAAACCAGAAAGAAACGGCATTAGAGATGTCAATTTAACAATAGTCGCATTCATCGATAGTTACAATCAACAGTCAATAGCTAATCTCAAAAAAACATTGATTTCACATACTAGTTCATAGCTGCTAACCTATCGTCAGTGTTATCGATATTATCGATATTTTTATTTTTTAATTTTTTTTAAATTATATATTTATTTTTTGTATTGTCCAGAGCAGTCAGCATTTATGATTAAAACAGGACGCGTAACTTAATAACATTTACAAGTCACGCCTAATCTATTAAATACTATCGATATTTCTACATATTTAATTTATTTAGTTCGTAAAAGTCTTAAACATAGTAAACCAGAAAGAAACGGCTACCTTCGGTATGCCGAAGCTATATAATCTTGCTACGGTCTTTTAAAAATATTCCAATTTTCAATTAATCTTTCCTATGACAGCTATTTGTTATATAATAGTCCGATATTATTCACACTTGATAAGATTTTTCTGAATAAGTTTTAATATCGATGTGGTGCGTTTTTTTTCTGATAAAGGTTTATTTAATATTTTATAATTAATTTTCGTCTTTGAAAAGATATATATCTTAAATTGTAATATAAAAAAAAAAAATATTCATAATTTTCAACTGTAGTGAATTTTTCACGTCGAATATTATCGATACCATCGAAAGTATTAGCTTAAATTGTTTGCTTTTCAACTTATAAAGTTAAGACAATTACTAATGTAAGCACATTCTATTTTCTGAGTTAAATAAAAGTGATTAATTTTTAAGTGTAACAAAGAAACGATTTAAAATAAAGCGCATAGGAAATAAACAACTATGAATGCTTAAGTCGAGTATACCCGACTGCGGAACACCCAGTATTCCATTCCGAGATTCTCATAAACATACACATTAAAATCAAGCAGTGCACATGCAAACCAAGCAGTGCAAAGCAGTTCAGCGGCCCCGCTTGAATGAGCTGTGACTGTCCCCGTAAGCATGAGCAGCTCTTTCTTCAATAACTTCGGTGTTTATTGTTCGATCATTATGAAATTTAAGCAGCATATTCAGATAAGTATTATGATTGCGTATACTGAAAATCAAAATCATAACCTTAATATTCAGCTTATAAATCGTTTTCATCGATTTTGCGTGGGAAATTATCGGTCATTTAAATAAAAAAGAAAAATATATAAAAAATAAAATATTTCTAAAATTAAATATGAAATGCACTGATACACACAAAATTCTACAAAATGAAGCGGCGATTTTATCGATATTGACATCTCTAAATTCTCTGCGAATCTCATGATAGTCAAAGCATTAGTTGAAGAAGATCAAATAGGTTTCAATGACGTAAGTCTCTCGGTAAATCTTATGGCACTGCTTTGCCTATATTTGCATTTAAAACAATATTGTTTTTTCTGACTTGCCGACTTGTAAACATTCCTAAACCATTTCCAAATAGCAACTGCTTAAGATCAGGCTCAGAATTTCTCTATATAAACAAATTTGAATGCCAATTGAATTTACATATCGAACAAAGCATTTTGTAAACTAAATCTATTGCAAAATTCAATTCAGATGAAAAGATTTTTCGACAATCGTAGAATGAAAACATATTTGCATCTACGAGGTCTTTTTGAATAATTTGCGTGCAATGTGCACACACTCTGATATTTTGTAATCAGTGTGTACATGCGCATATGTAAGTGTTTGCAATACGCTGAATGTTATTTAAGTGCTCACCGATTTGTTTATATTGTTTGTTTCTTGGCTGCTGCTGTTGCTTCTGCTGCAGTTGCAACTTGCAAATGACAACATGGCCAAAAAAAAAAAAATTTAAGCCACGTATTGAGCCAACAACAATTTTCTTTTCCTGTTGCTTTACCAAAAGTGTCAACAATGTGTGTCAGATATTGCTTATATATACTATTATTTGTACCAAGTACTTGTACATAGACTATAGGCCTTAGTTTATCTCTCTTAATGCACTTGGAAAAAATTATCGATGAAAAAGGCAACACAAATTTAATATTTAAAAAAATAAAAATTCCTAACCAATATTAGAAAAGATGTGTATTAGTTATGTTTTTCAAAAAGTTTTACGCTTATCCTAAAATTTTATTACATTTTTAAACCATTCTACGGGTTACGAATACCCTCAAAATACCTTAAACTTACAAAACTTTATTTATTTCAATTCCAATATGTTTTAAACAAGTTATAAGAAAATTAGCAAAATTTTAATTGTAAAAATTAAATTCAAGTCTTCCATAATACATATTTATTTTTTTTTTTTTTTTTTTTTTTTTTATTATATATTTTTTTTTTTATTAATTTTTTTTTTTATTTTTTTTTTTATTTTTTTTTTGTTAAGTGGTTTTTGTTATTATTGTTTGTTAATTTTAATGTAAGTTGTTGTAAAATAACAGTAAAATTAAATAAAAAGAAAAAACAAAAAAAAAAAAAAAAAAAAAAAAAAAAAAACAAAAAATCCATAATAGGTTACAGAAAAATAAACAAAATTGAAATTGAAAAAATTTAACTTCGATTTTTCTTTTATAAGTTATAGGACAATTAGCAAAATTTTAATTAAATAAATACATTTAAAAAAAAATTTTGTTTTATATGCTAAAACTCGAATTCTAAACGCCTAAATCATTTAAGATTTCGGTTTCCTAATCCTAAATATACTAAAGTGAATTATTCGATTATAGACTAACAAAAAATAGGTTTTTTAATATACATATATATACAATATAATATACATATTATTATGATCGTAGATTAATCCGCTTAATTCCTTAAAAGTGTGCCCAATTTGAGCAACGTCAAAATTTCCATTTTCTATTTATTTCGACTGCGTACATAAAGTAAAGTAAGTTAATTCTTTTTGCTACTTTTCTAAATTACAATTTAGCTATAAAAATTTTGATATGTTTGGAAATTTCCCACAAAAAAAAAAAAAAAAAAAAATATATATATATATATTTGGAAACAAAAAAAAAATAGTTTTTTTTTGAGTGTACTGACAAACAGCCTCCACAGTAATTTTGCACATCTACTCATTGCCGGGGCATAAATAATATGAGCTTGTTCCGCAATTGTTTTATGAGCACGTTTAACGCGTTGCTTTGCTTTGCTTTGACCTCAGCGTTTGGCAGCATTTGCCAAAGACAAATAGCCCGATGGCCAATGGGTAAATTTGGCCAAGAGACATACAAACCGCATTCAAGCTACCAAATTGTCAATTTTGGGCTTGGTAGTCTAAGCCCCCCTCTCCACCATCTGGCACCAATCAATGCAATCTCTTTATAATACTAGGCATAGGAAATATAAATAAGGTTAGGAATTTTTTAGTTTTATATGAAATCAGACAAATAATAATAAAAAAAATACAATTAGACGATTATCACAAATTAATCCAATATCTGACGTCAATAATAACAAAAGTTTTATACTATAAAATCATAATATATATATATAATATTCGAATGACAAATGTTATTTATTCAAAAACACATATTTAAGCAATATTTAGAGACTTTCTGTAGAAAGTTTCCTTAGCTATAAATACTTAATGATAGTAAATTGGTTAAATAATATTCAACTACTTTTTATTTTATACTACTAACGAACAATAACATTTCTTTTAAAAACAACAAACTTGACATTCATTGAAAACAAATAAATCTAATTCTATTCATTGCATTTAATTTTTTTTTTTTTTTATTATGCAAATTATTTGACGACATTTAAAATGAAGCTACTTTATTTTTATTACCTATTTCAATATTGTGCTGAGTGCAAATATTTATAATGTTACAATATATTTTTAAAGCTTGTCTGAAATAAAAGTGTTCATTTAATGACAGTATATATAGTTTAGTTAAAAATTTTATAATTATAAAAAGATTTTGTTGAGCATTTTAATTTTTTATGTTATACTTTTCTGTCTATACCTTTGACTATAATTAATATTTTAAATGAGGCTTTTGATGTGCCTTGAAAACAAACAAACTTCTTCGAAGAAAATGTTATAGAACCAGTTAATTAGGTTATACAACTATTTAAATTTATTCTTAAGTTTTTGCACAATACAAACTAAAATTGATTTCCCACCGCGCCCTTATAAAACTGGTTTCTTTATTTTTTTTTGCAAATCGAGTTAATTTTGTTTGGTTTTAAAGATGCCAACATGCCTAAAACTTTTATGGAAAATAAAAAAAACAATAAACGAAACAGCCATCCTCAATTAGCTAAGCTATATACTCTACCAAAAAAAATTTAAACTTATCCCGATAGTCCTAATGGCAAATATATCAGTATATACGTTTGACATTGCTCAAATTTGGTTTAATTTTTCTTAATCATAGACATGGAACAGATGTGTTTAATAACCAGAAAATAAAATTTTTTTGTCATAGACGAATTAATTTTTGACCCGATTTTTCCAATGGAATTGGATTTTTTTTTTGGTCCGATTTTTTTTAAACTAGGTTGGTCTTGAAATTAAATTCTTTATGTCATATTTTTTCAACTGATCATTCGTATGGTAGCTATATGATATATTAATCATATATATACTTTATTAGATCGGGATTGGAGAGGTATTTTTTCGTGACATATATATAATACCCATTTTAGTATATTTAGTATATTTATAGATAGAAAAGTATATTAAATTAAAGCAAAATGTAAAAAAAAAAAAACACATTAAGAAATTATAATAATATACAAGAACTTTTGCGTTAAGATCAATTTTCACAATATGTACATATATTAAAAAATTCGAATTGAGAAAAAAATGACTCATAAAATATGAAATTAAAAACAAGAACTGTGCGTTTTGGTTACATATTTTATTATAATAGATTTACATAAATAGGTAAAAAAAAAGTCAAATATTATGCGTACATATTAAGTTAATGTTTTTTTCTTTTGGCAAAACAGGAATGGAGAAACCGGTTTAAATGTCTTGAGTTAAATCGAGTTTCAAAATTAGCTAATAAAAACTGGACAACTGTGTTTAAGAATCGCATACTATGAATCCGTTTTTTTTTTTTTTTGGTTCTCCAGAGCTAATGGATTGAAAACCTTTGTTATGCATAGGCATAGACATCTATAAATATTTTTAAGACATTTTTAATATACCATTATATGCATAAAGTTCAAGTTATACAATTTGCATATTTATGTAACTTGGCTATTAAATCATGGGACAAAACAAGTTAAGATCGATAACACTAGTTTACAAATTATTTTTTGATCGAGGGAGCTGGGCTCTCATATACTTTTTTT
>JAWNNH010000276.1:0-70263 GCA_035043045.1 Hirtodrosophila alboralis | reverse complement strand
AAATTTTGACGAATTTCGGCTGTAGAGCACCTTGTGTTTGAAGCCCCTCAAACGATCCTTCTCTCCTCGAAAGCCGTAACGAGGGTTTTTTCTAAATTTTTTTCATAAGTCGATGAATTTCCTAGAAAATGACAAACAACAGACTGATTTCAAGAGTGTATTGTGCGATTTGTCTAGTTGAAAAATTAATTTCCCGGTACGCCAATATTTTGCCTATTTTTTCAAAGTTTATTGCTGCTCCATTGCCCAATTTCCGTATTCAGAAGTTGATAAAGAACACAATTTAGAAATTTTAACTTCCACAGATAATCAAAAACTAAAATTACAGCTTCTGAGTGTATTCTGATGATCGCCTCAAATGCATATTTTGTCGGCATGGGCAAAGCAAAATAGTTATATATATTACCAGTACATTTTTTGAATTTAACTCTTATTTCACTTCTCCACACGAAGTCACCAGCCAGCCGTTTGCAGTGTCGCTGCAATCGTTCGATAAAGTCGTTGGCTGAAGTTTAACTCTTTATGGTCTCCATTCTTAGGGTTAATACCTATGATAAGATTATGCTAACTCTTTGATAATAATAGTATTTTGAATATATTAATTCGACAAAAAGCAACCTAAAGAAACAACAAACGGTCGATAACAGTAATCAAAAACACTGTTTCCAGGGGCATAAATGCAAACTATTACTTATAACATTGGATTATCACCTTCTTTAAGCTAAAAGATACGAGTGTTGCCTTCAGTCCCTTTAGAGGTTTTTTGTTTGCACCATTTTGCGGCGTAGTTGGCATGGTTGCATTAAACTCACCGTCTGCCGGCTTTAGTTGTTAGTCTTAATTAATTATTGTAATTTGTTAAATGCAGCCAGCATGAAATGCGGATAGGTAAAGACTCTGAGGCCTAGATAACTGCGGTAAAAATTAATTTTCTGCTTCCATTTGCACGAAATGTTCAGATAATTTTCAGTTCACTGCCTGCGTGTTTTGTTTTCATTTTCATTTAGTTTGCTTTGTTTGCCAATTTATACTTGTACTTGTTGTTGGAACTGTAATTGAATTGTTTAACAGACTTGGTAGGATAAGTAGGGGAGGGAGGGGATTGGGGGTTGATTGGTCTTGTGTACTTCAGTATATTATTTGTTCTTTTGAGCTTTAAATTAAATTGAATTAAGATATTTTCTTTCTCATTTGAGGCGGACTTTGTAAGTAACTTTGCAGTAAATTCTGACAAAATTTGACAGTTGTAAACCTATGTTGATTTAATTTTCTCATGGAATCTAATCAAATATACATAATTAACTAATCCTCTTTATCCATTTATGTATATCAACCTAAGTTGAACACTGTAGTTGGAACATCTAAAAATGATACTTGTGCAATATGCTTGCAAAATTTTTGTAAATTTAATTATTAATAAGAGTTGGCAGTCCCAAATCAGACATTCATATTCAAATTATAAACAACTCAGGTCATGCATGAAAAACTCTCAACTTGTTTACTCGATGCCGTTTGTATTTTTTACACTTCAGCAGTTGGAATTGGTACAGGGATTTTTTTTTGTCATTTTGCATAACAAAGTAAGGACAACAAGGATGTCCCTCTTCAATTTATTTAATAAAATGGGAAACGCAGCTAAGGACGCTGCTGTGAGAACCGCCGAGGACAACCCACGCAATTGAAACTTTTCCCACCGCAAAATACAAAAGCATACTTCTAGGCAATAACGTAATTCAAACGCCGTAGACGTCGACACCAGAAAACTTTTCACATTTTTAAAAACTGAAGCTGGGAAACGCAAAAAGTTTGTTTTTGAAAATGGGGTAAATTGTTGGGGACGCATTGAAAACCCTTTACACTCCTTGCATCGTACAAATAGAGTTAGCGGGTAGGTGTCCAAGTGGGCAAATTCAAAGTCAAAGTGTGGCGTTTGCTAAAATATTCATGATTTGGTTCGCCGAGTGTCACAGTAGGGTTGGAAGAGCTCGTTTAGACTATATAGTTGGTCAGAGGGGCGAAAAGAGAGACCAGAGCTGCAAAACTGCTCTTAGGCTTGTCTGTCATGTTTTCATTTTTTTGGGATGGATTGCGCTTTTAGCGTTCGCAAGCAAAGTTGTTGATATTTGTTGATTTTATTGCAGTGATTGTGGATGTGCTGAAGAACCTGTCGATGTGACATGGCTGTGGTATGTTTAACAGCTTAATTAAGCTATTTATATTTAAATGCTATAAAAAATGCTTTAGAATATGTGCAATGTATATTATGAAAGAATATATATCCGGTTGATACTGCATTAAGGTCAATATAGTTATGATCAGGTTTATAATCAGACTTCAGTTTTTATTTGTTTTAGGTTGTTTTAGTATTGTTATTGCTATTTGTTAACTTTAATTTAAAGTATTCAACAAATACCACTGAGATTAAATAAAAATCACATACAAAAATAACAAAACGGTTCTTTGGCAGCTAGTAGGTATACGTTAGATATGGTAAAGTGATCCCATTCTATTAAACTTGAACAAATTGTATAAATTATAATTCCACAGCACTTTTCGACCGATTGTTCCTATGGGAACAATAGGATATAGAATACAACCTGCAAAGTTTTATTTGGAAACCTTGAAAAATTTTTAAAATTTAGCACAGAAATATACTGACTCAGCTCGTCGCCCTGATTAAGAATATATGTATATGCTCCTTCTATGAGTTACACAATTCGCAATAAGATTAAAAATAAGGTAAAACAACAAGTATACTCGACCACGATACACTAATTCATTATTTGCTCTAAGTTTAATTTTAAACAAGTATGAATGCTAGAAGATTTGAGTGTTTATACAGACGGGCGAACGAGCAGATGTAAACACGGACAGGTCTAGATCGTCTCGGCTTTTGACACTGATATACCTTATATGGTCGAAAATACCTCATTGTGCCTTTTACACATATTTACGCATTTTTATAAACATCTTCTAACCATTTTCAAAAATATGTTCACGGTGTTTAGTCTTCAATTTGGAAAGTCATATTAATTTTTATTAATGCTTAATAAATATAAAAACTTTTATGTTAAAACATCTTCAAATTCATATGCATTCAACGCTAAAATAACAAAAAGTCAAGGCAATCGCATATTAAATGTAAAGGAAAGCAAAGTACTAGTTGAGAAAAACATACAACATTAGTTAACAATCTGCATTTTGAGACAGCGACATAGACAATGAATAAACCAATGAAAAGGGATATGCAATAGCTAGCAATGCGTTTGTGTATGTAATCTTTTATAAAATACATGAGTGCACATAAGGGAGTTAGAGTAAGAATCAGAGTACTGGCACTGATAAATAATAAATCTTGAAAATCAGCAACGTGTGGAGTCGTCGCAACTTCTGACAGAGACTCCAGCGGAGCGTAGAGAACTGAACTTTAATATATTTGCATGTCTGTATAAAAGTGGTTATAACAGAACTCAAAAGCTAGAGAACATGAATAAATTTAGTATTGATCTAAGGCTAAGCCAGGCAATCATCTTAATATATATACTTATTTATTTTATTATAAATAACCTTGTCAAAATACTTATTTCTCCAACCTATTTTTTGTTTATTTAATAAAAATCACTAAAAAATTAATTATGCTTAAAATCGTCAATTTTCCAATAAAGTCCAACATTTTCCACTGTAATGACTTTTTCAAATTTTTTTATTGCCTACGAACGGAGATATCTGAAATATAAGTCATGTGACTTGTATGTCAAAATACTTTTTCCGACCATTGTATGTTTATACACTGGTTGTATGCGTAAGTATAAAATCTGTCCTACAATTTCAAACATTAATAGCATTTTTGTGTTTGCTTTGCTGGTTACGCTTCTAACATACTATTTCTATAAAAGGAGGCAAAACTCAAGAACGACAAGATTTTGTTTATTGCCATGTTAAATATATGCCAATAGTTCTTATAGTTGTTGTTATTGTTAGAAGCTTGTTTTGACACAAAACAGCAGCTAGCAAAAACTTTCGCCGCTCTCAAATTTTAGGCCAATTTATTTTACAGCACGCTTTCCACTCTTCTTATGTATGTATGTTTTATTCGCTATGCAGGATACAATTTGTCCAGATCAGAGACCACAGCCTGCTGGGTCCCAGTTTCAGCCAGGAGGCAGCATCCTTTGTGCATTTGGCTTATAATTAAACTTGATCCTGAACAGCAGACCCCTGGTTAGCATTAAGTGTTGGCATGTGGTTTTTGCCGATGCTTTTGTTGCAGCTAGCCAGTTTGCGATTTGAGTTTTTTGCTTAATTTGCAGATTTAACGTTGCAATAAAATAAAATCCAAAAAATTTAACAGATAGAATTTTGACTAGCTGGTTATAGGAGCAGGTAAACTACTTAAGTTGAGGGGTTAACAGTGGATCCAAATCTACTACTATATGTGTACCTACTAATTTATATCAGGACTCTTTGAGTTACCGAATTGTTTACATTGGTAAAACTTGAATATATTACACAGAAAACAAGTAAGAATACTATGTTCGAGTATATATGACTACCGAACACAGTCCGTGAACAGCAAAAACAAATACTTTCATATGCACTTACATTAAAATCAACCTGTGCAATTCAGAATTTGAAAATCAATTCGAATTTAACTTCTTCTGCCTGTAACATACAATTACACAGTTTTATTCCTACTTTTACCTATTTTTAATTCAGTATGCATATGATTTTCGGTTTTAACACCCTGTGCCCTGAGCGTATATGTGCTTGCGAATCGTGAACTGGGCACAGGGATACCCGTAGTCGAGTATTAAATTTTGTCTGTAAATGTGTAATGCATAGAAGGAGACGTGAATATATATATACATGATCAGGACGACGAGCATTGATAACTAAACAGTTCGATGTAGAATTATGATTTATACAATGTGACAAAGTTTGAGAAAAATCAGTAGTTTATCTTATATATCCCAAACAAACGATAGGTCGAACATTGAAATTTTTAAGAAGACCATTGCAAGGGTATATAGCTTTGGCTCTTTGTCTTTTGCTTTGGAAGTTAAGGTTTAATACATTGTTAATGAAAATTAATTCTTCTTATTATGAGCATATGGACTGAAGATGTTGTTGCCTTACAATTTATTTTACCACCTTTCTTTCAGCATCAATTTTAAATTTTTGGTAACGACGGTAGGAAAGTGACTGCCAATCATACATAAACCTACATACTCAATTTTGTGGCGCTAGTGCCTTATAGTCACGATTGATATTAATCAAGAATATATATACTTTATATGGTCGGAGATGCCTGATGGTGAGTGTTACATACATTTGCACTGTTTTATAACCCCCTTTTTCACATTATTGATGGATACAGGGTGTAAAAACATAGTTTTATAGGGGCTTATTATGGCTCATTTCACGAATTTGTTACAGAAAAGCGAAAAAGTAATCAGAGAAGCCAAAGCAATGAGGCATGAAGCTTACACACACATGTAATTTACGTCTTCTATTGTTTTGGCTTATGCTTGGAGCAGCTTATACCTTAGTGCTGAAAACTTCACTAAGGACATACATAAGTGTATTAAATGGCAGTTCAAAAAAGTGGACTTTGATTAATTAAAATATTTAATTTTCAGGAAGTTGAATGGTCAACAAAATTTATGATGGTCGATAGCCACCGGAGATGCGTTGAATGTACATTTATGTTGTGTCGAAATTATTCATACGCAGAGTGGGTTCAAAGTAAAATGGAAGGGGGCACATTAATAAATTTCCAAGTGTTTGAATTCCCGAACATGGTTTATTTAATGGCTGCTCAGCTTACCACGCACATGTGCGCTCCGCGCAAGGATATCTGGCGGTAAGATATTGTCCTGTCGTGCGTGAGGCCATAAAACACTTGAGAGTTATGTCCTGGTCGTAGGAGTTTCTGCTCAATGCTAAATGCATTGCGTATGCGTTGCGTAACGAAAAACAATTAGCTGCGGCCAAATAAAACGAATCAAGACGTATACCGGCCCGGAACTGAGTCGCTTCATTGTTGCCATGTAAGTCATTGTGTAAATGTGTTTGTTTCTGGGCAAAAGTTTTATCTGTATTACTTTCGTGTTCCGTGTCTCTGCGTCTTATCACTTTATATTCTGTTTTTCTGCCATCCGTTGAATGATTGTGGCTGAAGAATTGAGCCCATGTCCTGAATGACGACGACAACAATCCAGTACACACGTTTTTATATGAATTGAAGTTTTATTAGCTTATTGAATTTGTTGTTGCTTGTATTCGTTTCAATAACCTTGCAGACAGTATTATAACTTTATCACAAAATATATGACGCAGCGACAAGCAAGTAAGGATGCTATAGTCAAGTATAATCTGTAGCTTGTCGGAAATCAGCAAACACCCATACGGTCATATATATTCGAGTACACATTCAAATCAAGTAGAGCAAATTACAGTTTGAACATCAAGCACTTCAACAGCCAATATTCTTGCATTACAGGTGTCTGGGACTGCTTCTACATTCCTTAAAAATTATTTTCTTAAAAACTTCGGTGTTTATTATTCGATCGTTATGAAATTTGATCCGCATATACAAATAAACTTATTCACGTATGCCAATCAATAATTTGAAAATTGTGTAATATTTATGTTAGACAACCGTTTTTATCCATTTTGCGCGGGCTTGGTAATTTTATTTTTGTTTTTCTCATTCATATGTTATAATTTTACGTACGTCAAGTAATTTTATTCAGAAAAATTTAAGAAAATTTAGTCAGAAAAATGTAAGAAATAAATTTTTTTTTTTTTGAGGCATTTGTACGGGTAACAACAATAGCCCCTTTATGACCTTGTTAGTATATTGATTCAGCCCAATGTGGAGCACCTGCTGCGGGAATCGCCTCGAATCGAACCCGAGTACTTATGCTTTAGAGAGCAGACACTATTAAGCTAGGTTACCTAAAAATATTTTTACATTTGGAAATTGCACACTTTCAGGACATCATTATTAAAGTGCGATTTGTGATTGGTAACAATTTCGCTGAGCGATAGTGCATTGAACAGGTGCAGCTATTTCATTATGATAAAGCACCTTTTATAAATGTTTATTCTTAATTTGATTTAGAAAAAAATTTATTCACATATTGTTTATAGAACGAAGTGTTTATATCTTTGCTTACGGCATGAGCCGGGCTCAATGACAGTGTAATTTTAACAAAGTGTAAGTACCGATTAGGACACGGTCGATGGCTATAAACCTCTCCTCCACACAACTATTCAGCACCCTTGATCACCATTGATGAAATATTTGACAAAAATAGCAGACAAAACTTAACAAAGGACAAACTAAACAAAAATCAGTTCTGGTTTAAATGAGGAAAATTCGGAAACTTAGTTAAAATTACAAAATTAGAAAGAGGTGCATCCTTTTGTCTGTTACATACATTTGTACAATTTTATAACGGCCTTTATCAATTTTTAATAGGAACAAAGTATAAAAATACATTTTGCTTAAGACAAAAAAGGACCGATGTTAAACACCCCGGGTAAGTATTCATTAAACAATATATGTATGTATATATTTGTATACAATTGAGGTGAAACAAACTATAAGTTGAACCCACTTAAATTGCTTAAAGGGTGTCATAAAACTGTGCAAATGTATGTAACAGACTTGAAAAGACAACTCCGACCATATGAAATACATATATTCTTGATCAGTATCAACAGCCGAGTCGATCGAGCCTAGTATGAAGTCATAGCTCTAAGACTTTAAGACCGTGAGTCACCAAATTTGCTTTCTAGGTTAATGTATACCAAACGCAGATCAGCTTTATTTAAATTTTCTCACACACACCCAGATTGGTGATGTAACAATCACAGCCAGTAATATGTAATCCGTAAAACCTTATTCTGGGCAATTTAAAAAAATATTGGAATATTAAAATCCCATCCGTCAAGCTTTGCCCCTACTCACAGCTAGTTCAAATCATATATATTAATAGTATTAAAACACAACCCTCCCCTTCTTGAGCTTAGAGTGCCCTACATAAAAAATGAACAAAAATTCAACGATCGACATTGCACTAAACTTGACATTCACTACTCCTGCCCTTCCCACCTTAAATCCGCCACTCCCTTATCCAATTCCTAGGTACAGCATATAGCAGCTAGTCATGAACATAATATAGTAAATTCCAAACTAAATAATCTTTTAATGCCTTTTTAGCTGTTCCTACACTTACTGCTGCTTTCTGGGATAACAGCCTCTCGAATTCCTTATTTACTTCATAGGTAAGGCGGAGTAAACCGATACCAAAGCAATTTAAGTCGCTTACCTGGCTACAATTCTTTTAGACCTCCTCTCGTCTGACTTTAATCAGAGGCATTCTTCGATGCGAGTCCTGCAACGTCCTGCACTCAATTCGTTTTCTTTATTTTTCATCAAGCGGAAGTCATGTGTGCCGGTTGCACATCCTTTATGCGCTTAAAAGAAGCAGCATCGACTGCAGAAACGTCTGAGACAGCAGCGATGCATACACATATTTAAACCATACATACAAATACTCCCTGTATATATGTACATATATGTGGGGATAATCGCTTTACAATCAGACAGGAAGCTATTGCCAGCATGATTGTTTCCGCGAAACGTGTTTGATGCTGAAAATATTCTGCAAAATAGCTTCAAAAATTAAATTTAAAGCCCAGAATTTTATTTTTTTTCCAGATGAATTTAAACATTACTTAGTCAAATTTAGCACAGATATCCCATGTTCAAGTTCTATAAACATAAATATACAGATACATAGGTTTATAAATATATCTTTTTTCAACTTGTTCTCTTCAAATACACGTCTTTCAAGACAAATTTTATACCTACACATCATCTAAACTTATTTTTTAAGTAAAACACAGCATAACTACTTAATTTATAAGCCCAAACTTATACAATTACTACCTTCCTCCTAAAGGAGTCAACAAATAATAAGTGTTTACCTACTAAACCGTCCGTTCAAGGATTTTACATAATGTAAACATCCAACTGCAAAGCTGAATGATAAGTCAATTTCATGTGCCATGCAAGTGAGTAGCTAAGAAAGTAGGCAACAGCATAAATAAATTACTAGGGCACGTTAAAGACTTGTTAATAAAGATAAATTTACTTATCGTTTATCTTGATTATGCAAAAAGCCTAAGTGAAAATTCAAAGAACAGTCAAGGGGCGTTGGGTTGTACTAAAAGGTCACTTCCAATGTTGAGGCAACTGAAAAGCAGCTGCGTTTAAAAGTTTTTCATTTCCTTGGCCATGCCACGGACCGTTTGTTTCATTTACGTTGTGGGCCGCAGGGCGGCGTTGTGGTTTGAATAAACACAATACATATTTCAATGTTTTATAATAAATGAAATAACTTGTCGGTCAATCTTGAGCAGCGGCCAAAAAGAGGACATTCCCCTTGGCATGCGTATAAATAAAAGCCCTCAATGTTTGCCAAGAGCAGTGCTGGTCTGACGGTTGCATGGGAACTTAAAGCAGTCTAGAATATGACAGTAGCTGGCGTCTGCCAACAACTTGTATATATAAAAGAACGCAGTTACTGCTTCTTATTAAGTACTTAATATCGAATTTTTTGTAGTTTTTGACATTTTTTTTATGTCTTCTAAACATTGTGGAAATCAGCGATTTTATAAAGCATGGAATGAGTATTTATGAGGTGATTTATTAAGATGCCGATAATAATATGGGGCATCGAAAGAAGTCCAATATTTTATTTTATTTAAAACTCATTAGATTGTTACAATATTATATTTACACCCAAATAGGGGCTTCACTTCGTATAATGTTAAAATGTAATATACACTATTAAATTCTTGCCTGTTACTTTTATTAATTTAAAGTCACATTTTCCCTAGGATAAGTCGAAAAGTTAAGATTTGCTTTTAACAACAATAAACGGCTATCTTTGGGGTCTTAACGTATAAAAATGCTTGTTCCCCTGCAGAAAGTTGTTAATACAAAAACACAGTTAGAGACTAAAATACAAAATATAAAGATATACAGGAGTGTAACGTAAACCTTTTCCTACAGAATTCCAACCGAGAACAAATCCGTTGGCGTGTAAATACACAGACAAACGATTTTTTAAAAATAAGAGATATGTAAATAGTTAAAACTACATTATTTGTTCTATTTATCTGCACTTTACTTTTTCTAAATTTAATTTGTTTTTATTTATCATTTTGTATTTTACTAGCATCTAAAACCAAAAATCAAAAGCGATGCCAACTTGTTTGCATCGAAGATTTTCGATGTTTTATTTTTATTAAAATGTTAATAAATTACACTAGGTAACACACAAATTGTATATTTTACCAAACATACTTTTTCTGATACATATGGTGCCCACATGATGACGAAAAACCACTTTAAAAATTTCTCTATGGTGAGACTTTTTTCTTTTTAAATTTTTGAAATCTGGTATTTATTTTTTAGCTTTTTTTCAGAGGCAAGCCTGCAAATTTTAGCATTACTCGAGAATATTACAGCCGATTTTCAAATGAAAACTAATGAAAGGACCTATTAATTTTTTAACTTCACTAAGTTTAAATTACTAGTTTTGCAACTATTTAGTTTAGAATTTATAAAATGATGATATTTTGTGCGGTATTTTTTTCGATTTTTTGACTTTAAAATTCGAGGAAAAGTTGAAAAAAATGTTTTTCGTTTTCTTATCCTCTGCTTTTACACAGTTGCATTAATTGGGAGTCATTTAAGATATGAATCTTTGAAATCGATTGATAGAAAAAATAAAATAATTATATATGTATATTAATAAATGTTTATTAAAAATAAATTTTACTATTTGTTTCTTAAGGTTTAACATAATATTTAAGTTTTAAATTTGCGTTTGCTAACATCGACGATATTTTAAAAATGAAACCGCCAGATGTCGACTTTGGTAAAAAGTTTCGTTAACGTCTTCCTTCACAAGTTTTCAAATCATTCAAATCTTTCTGAGAATACAGCATGGGACGATTATCTATTCCTGAAAAGTCAGAACCTGTAGTCGTAGTTTCGTGTGATGTTGACGATTTTTCCTGTGTTTTTTAGTTTGGTAGCAATTTTACTGGAAGCTGAAAGTCACGTGCAGCCAATTGCGGATAAATACATTTCCTTTTTTATTCCAATACCAATTTTTTGAAATGCACAAAAGCAACAATCGGATTTATGAGTATCAGTATTTTTCCACGTCATGGTTCTTGAAAATTAAAAAGTATACCTAAAAAAACGAAATTTTTAGTATTTTCTGAAGATGAATTGATTTCATCATAACGTAATGTGGTACCTACTTGTTATTTTGTTTTTTTTGAAAAATGTGATTGACACGAAGTGTAAATAAATGTTGGTGCTCAATCTTCTTTCAAATTTTTGGGTTCGACTCCAAAGAAATTCCTATTAATATTTTGAAACCTTTTGGTGAAGTTTATTCTAAGCTTCTTATTGGCAATGTAGATGCCACATATGTAGCAGAACGAATCGGGATGCACGAATATGGACGCACAAGGTTACTCATCTTATTTAGTATATTTTTGGAGAGCTAGTATTCCGATAAAAGTCAAAATTAGATTGTGCAGCAATAATTGTGGTGGGGAGTTATATACCGATACTCAAAATTGGGTAGATGGCGTTAATATGTCCTTATCACCTTTACCTGTGTTCAAATTTAAATTCAATATTGTTTGTTTGGTCCAATTTTCACAGGTAGTATCAGTATTTTAAGGTTGAATACGTGTGCCGATCAATAAGCCTTTGCAAGTAATACTCACTATTTTGGGATCTATTAGTGCACTAATGTACAGACCAATATCACGCAGTTTTCGATAATATCAGAGTGCTATACCGGTACCTGACGTTAATTTCTTCACATTGTGATAACAATCCTGTAGTTCGAGGTAGCGGATAATTCTCTGGGCACCGAAACACTATTAGTAGAAGCGGAGTCCCTCTTAGCCAATCTTCCCCTAATGCGTTTCACCGGCTATTTTTCTGTACACATATCATTGACAGAATCAGGCCATCCAAATGCGAGCATCCTCCCGAACATGCATGTCGAAAAAAAGAAAAGCAAGAATAATACCATCTCCTCCACTAACATCGAACAATTCGCCGAGCCGAGCCAAGTTCGCGCACAAGATCGCCTGAATACGGCCTGCTAAGCCCATGAATTTTATGAGCACATTTAAAAATGCCACATTAGGTGTGTTTGTTGAAATGCTTAAATCTCCGCCGTCTCTTTATCAATTTATATGATTAATATCTTAAATGACGCCCAATTAATGTAAAAGAAGAGGATAAGAAAACGAAAAAAATTTTTTTCGACTTTTCCTTGAACTTTAAAGTCAAAAAATCGTAATTAGTAATTTAAATTTAGTAAAGTTAAAAAATTAATAGGTCCTTTCATTAGCTTTCGAAAAACGTAAAGCATTTGAAAATCGGCTGTAAGATTCTCGAGTAATGCTAAAATCTGTAGGCTTGCATCTGAAAAAAAACAAAAAAATAAATACCAGATTTCAAAAATTTTTTAAAAAAAAGTCACACCATAGAAAAATTTTTAAAGTGGTTTTACGTCATCTGGGGCACCATATGTATCAGAAAAAGTAGGTTTGGTAACTTATACAAAAAAAAAAGCTACATTTTGTTACCTAGTGTTATCTAAGATATATGTGTTATTTTAAAAGATGAAAAATATTGAAGTTGGACCTTTTAGTTTTTATCTCAATTCATTGCGTTTTAATTGTTTATTAATTTTTTGAAATTATCATATTTATGGCTTAAGTAAGTTGGCAGATCTATAAGAGATCGGATACATGTGGATTGCAAAACCAAATTAAAACATGTCAGCTGTTACGTGATGTCAGAGCATGTGAATATAATGAGTGCGTCTGCTAGACGCATCCGCTGTATTTTCTCTGCCTCTATTTGTTTACTGCAAATAAAATCAACGGCAAACAGACCGACAATTGACAATTTTATAATTTATGTCAATTTGGTCAGCGCAAAAATAAAGTAAACAATTCATTTTTGACAGTCATAGACAATGTCACACAGAATGAGCGATCTTACGCATAAATGAGCACCACAGCGCTGTCTTACCTATTATTAAATTTGGCGAACCAAAAATTTAAACATTTTCAAATTTATTTTTTGTTAAAACAATCATGGTTTAGTTTAAATACGATAAAAAGTTTAAATAAGATTCGATCAAATATTTAACGAAATATTATTTTTCCACCGACAACCCTAGAAAAACTGTTCCACTGGAAGTTTACTGAACAGTTGGCAGAGACTGTTTTTCGATGTTAAATCGTTACTGCAAATTTGATAAATGAAACCTTCAAAACTTTTGTGATACCGGCGGTTTTAAGTGGAGATTTCGAATCCAGCCCGACACCAATTCTATAGAGATTTCTGTGACATCCCTGATAAACAATTATTTAACACCAATAAAGACCACTAATAAAATATTACATACAACTAACAATTATTTAAAATGGTAATATCTAACTGTCATTCTTCATATACTAAATTTATTAATATTAGATTCGCCTAATGATCGAAAATCGAAAATTATCTGCTTGCTTCACTTCCGCTTTATTATTTAGCAGTACACAATAATTTGTACTACAAATACACTACGCACTAAATTCACTGGACAATTTAAATCCAAAAAGACAGAGCGGCATGTGGTTTAATCCAAATGAATATAATAATTCCATGCAGCAACACTTTCATTGGACCAAATTTTATTTTCAAAATCTGACAATCTGTTTTGTGCTTTTGTTATGTTTGATGTTTTATGACAGAGAGCCGAAGTAGGCAATGAAAACAAAGCCAGGAAAGAAAAATGTATTATTTTTATTATTGTTAGTGAGAAATACATACTGCGACCTATAAGATCTATTGGTCTTCTGACTAGGAAAGAGCAATGAGAATTTCTCCGCGTGCTCGCAAAACCTGCATGTCCTCTCAGTCTACAGTGTCCTGTTTGAAGTCTTGTGAATATTCTTAGAGAATATTTCCACTTTTGTATTCAATTCTTAAATCTTTTTAGATTATAGTTTCCTAAGAGTGACTTGGCCTGTCTTTATCCTGAAGCGTTTCTCCGACTTGACTGCCTCATGTTTTCCTTTTTTTTGGTCAGCTCTTCTCTAATTGTGTTCTACTAATACCACAAAAAAGTTCTGGTCTCTATGTCCGGGAATCCACCTTAGTGTAAGTTTCTTACTCCTGCGTAGGTGATCTAGTTTGGTGCGCACGTTGTGAATCAACTTGGAAATTATTTTTGGATTATTTAGAGCGCATTTCGCTGCCTGGCTTTCAGATAGGATGGCAATATTCCTATTCTGAGATTTACTTTTTAAATTTGAATTCTGCGCACCTCCCAATGTCGGATATCTCAGCCTTAAAGATGTTCGTATACTTGCCTAGAGCTTCATGGTATTTTATCCGAGGACCTACAACTCCGATCCCAGTGCCTTGATTTGTTAGGAAGCCATCAGTATACCATATAATTGTGTGATTTTCCAATGGGAGTACTTCTCCTAATGAAGTCCAGTTTTTTTTTTTTCTATTTAGATGTATTCAGGCTAGCAAAAGCCCTTGAGCTGTACCCTCCACGCGGGTACCGGCTGGGCAATGTGCACTGTTTCGACCTCGTAGTAAACGTAGTAATGTCTAGCTAAGGCAATTGTGCGGTATTTTTTGACGGCTAGTTGGAGTTACTGCGACCTGCGCCATTGTTCGAGGGGCTTGGCGGCAGGCTAAAAAGGCTAGGGGTCGATCCTCAAATAATAAAATCAAAATGGAGGTAGCTAAGGATCAAACAGGGGCTGCGATGACAGCCTAAACATCAGTTGAAAACGTGACTGCCACCATCTTCGGGTACGGGAAAGAAATATCTTGTCTGCGTGTCGCCAGCAGTCACACCTATACTATGGTTAAAGCAGGCCATCGTAGTTACAAAGCTACTGCCATAAACAACAAGGATCTGCGGTATCCAAGGAATTGGAAGGTGGCGTGCAGCATGGTAGCGTATACCTTCGTTTCAAAAAACGTCACCCCGATGACGAAAATCAAAACACGCAATAGACTGATGAGGTAGAGCAGGGCCTAGGCCTTGAGTCCATGCTGGAGACAACTCACAGTTTAGCCAATCCCGACGCCACCAGCAACGATTGACCGCAACAAGAGATTAGAGATACTAGGTTCGTAGTCGAGCCACCGCAGCTGGAGGATCCAAACAGCCAGGTAGCTGAAGGTCAATCAGTTAAGTCTGCATAAAAGCAAGTTAGTGTGAAGCTTCTTCTAGCGCTAGAGCTTAATTTCAGGCGCCTTGACGGGACTAAAGTCAGCCAACTAAAAAATATTCTACACGACTACGGTAGTAAGTAAACCTAGAAGAGCCATATTTGTAAAGAAGGGCATCTATTATTACATAATGTAATGCTCAGAGGATATCATAATCGTTGCGCTGGAAGAAGACAAGAACGAGACTCCTGTTACATGGCGCATGACAGGGATGTACCACCAGATGAATTTATGCGCCTTCTCAAGGAGGAAAGCCTGAGGAGGCAGCCCCCCGCATCACACCGTGTGGGGTAATCTTGATATCAACGACAGTGGTAAGTATTTCCTAACATTTATATTACAAACTAGCATAAAGATAGCAAATGTTGGTGAAGAGCTTACTTATGTGGGCCCCACTTTATCAAACATTTTAGACTTATCGTTCGCAGCGGTGCAAAGGTGGAGGATTGGATGGTCCTCGAGATACTTTCCTTCTCAGACCATAATTACATCCAATTTAATGTAAAATTCGGTTATACTCTTCCCCAAATAGTATTCAGAAGCCCCTGGAGCTGAAATTGGGAGAAATTCTGAAAGACAATGGAGAAGAAGCAACAAACAGTATCAACAGTCTCAGCAATGGAGTATATAGAGCAGTCTTTAGAAGCGCTTGTACACCACATTACCTGTGCATACCACGCTTCATGCAGACCTTCTAATATAACCTTCTAATAGAACCAGGCCGCCCTGGTAGACTCCCGAGCTCAGCACAAAGGGGAAAAATGTACAAAATCCCTTGCAACATGTCAAATAAGCGAAAATATTGTATGTAACGAATACAAAATATAACTCCGAAACTTAAAGAAAGAAGTTCGGAAAGCAAAACGGGACATGGATAACCTTCTGCTCTGGCATAGAGAAGGTAATAGAATCTTAGAGACTCCGGAAGCTGCGGTCAAGCCAGCCAACCATACTGAGCCAACTGAAAAGGAATGACATAAGTGAGGTGCAACTTCACGATGAAATTAACCCTACTTTTAAGGAAGGATTTTGCGCAATTAAGGTCCTGAAGAACCTTTGAATACATCACAATTGGGAACATTTTTCACGAAATTTAAATTGTGGAGGACACATTTTTATACCCTTGCAAAAGAAGGAGACGTTTCCGACCCCATAAAGTATATATATTCTTGATCAGGATGAAGACCTGAGTGTAGTCCGTCATGTCTGTCTGTCCATCTGGCTGTTTCTATGAATACTAGTCTTTCAGTTTTTTTTTTAAATTTTCCTAAAATTTGGCATAGATGCTTCTTTCTGCTGCAGGCAGTACGTATGTCAGAACCAGCCGAATCGGACCACTATATCATATAGTTGCCATTGGAACGATCAGTCCAAAAAATGGTTTTTCAAGATTTCTAAACCGAACTTTTCGGTGTATTATTATGATCTGCCCAATCTGACCAAGTTTCATTAAAATCGGACCAGTTTATCTCATAGGAACAATCGGTTGAAAAGTGCTTGTATAAATAACGTATTTGTTTTTCAAGATATCGAAAGTAAACACAACATAACGATATAATAATTTGTTCTGTACCATTTGATAAAATTTGACTGAAATCGGACAACTATATTATATAGCTACTATAGGAACACTCTGTCGCGTATTTAAAATTTTTTTAGAAGACAATCGCTAAAGTATATAGCTTCGGCGTGTCAATGATAGCCGTTTCTTTCTTGTATATTTTTATTGGAGTATAGGCTGTGCTGTCCCATAAATCACTACATTTTAATATAAATATTAAGCCAAATGTTCAAAATAAAATAATGAAAGAAATGACATATGTTTCTTACCATGACACCGACACGTTGGAGAGATTTTATTACCAGTCTTGCTTAATATGGGGGGTATTCATAGCCAGTTTAATTCAATGATATTATTAGAATCTTTAACTACTTAAATAAATGAGACTTAGCAATAAAAATTTGAGTTTAAGGGTTAACGATTAACAAATAGGTAACAAAATTAATTTTCAGTAAAATAAAAATAAATGAATATAAATAAAAATATAAAACTTAGGAAAGAAAATATATATTTATGTTGGTTGTGACGGACACAATTCATTCCATGTGAAACAGATTTCATTACAAGAATATCGTATCCTCTGTAAGAGTATTTAAACAAATACAACATTTCAAAGCAATTTACACTTTTACAACGTGTGAAACAAATGTTTATAGATTTATTATACAATTTTAATGCCAAAACCAAGTGCAAATAGTTTTCTGACAAAAGCCTAAGAATTCTTATGAAAGTGAAATGGATGAGGCAAACTCGAAAGCCAACATTTCAATCAACAATATTATACAAAAAAAAAAATTTAACCAACGATTAGGATGTGTGTATGTGTGATAGTCATTTAAGGCTTGCAGACCCCAAAGCTTAAAAGCAGATTTCGACTGCGAGGTTAGGTCAGGGTTTGTTTTTGGGTTTGGGTATGACTTTTGCTTTACGTTCACTTGGTTACAGCTTGGGAAGCAGTGAATGGACACACTTTAAAATTTGCTGTCGACTGTGGGCAAAGGTTTTTATTTATTGTCATATAAACCACAAATGGCAAACAGGCCAAGATGGCAACGCACCCACAAAATTTCCACAGAACACACATAAATATTTCATGTCTTGACTTTCAATTTCTACTTGGCCAGCTATGGTTTGCTATCGATCTCAAAGTACGGTAGCATTCCATTCGATTTGTTTGTGTGTTTGTTCCGATTGAGAAACCACTTGATTTAAAATGTTTTATTTATGCGCATGATTATTATTTTGGATTTTCTGTATAATATAAACATAGTTCATCTCTTAGAGTTTGTATGCTGTGGTCACCTTAAGGCATTTTATCATAATCGAATAGCATAGGAAGCCCAACTCTAGTCCTGTCTGTGGTCATGACTTGCTTTTTGCCTCATTGGTTTCGCTTTGATGCGGGTTCATTGTATATATACCTATCCTTGGGGACCATTTTGTATTCGAATTGTATTTTTAAAACCATTTTATTATCATATTTAATGCCCATCAAATTTATTAGTACTTGTTTTATGGTATGCTAAATCGTTTTAACCTCTTCTTTATGTGTGTTGCTTTTTGCTTATTGACTTTACATGTGCATTTAATTTAACACCCTAAACTAAATTGATAAATTCAAAATACTTCTTAATTGCATACATATTGGTTAAAAAAATCTACCAATTAAGATGATATAACAATTTACAAAGCAGTTCAATAGAAATCATAAGCAAATTGACTGCAAACTGGCATAAAGGCTGAATATTAATTTCGTCAAATCGGAGAATACTAGTTGATTATAGTTGTATTACAAAATTTCAGTGGAAGCAAAAATTAACTAAAACAAGTATACCCGACTTCGGTACACCATGTACCCAGTCCTACACCGCAAATATACATATAAACGTATTTGTATGTAAGTGCAATCAAGCACACAACTTTAGGCGACAGGCTGCCCTGTCTGAAATTTGCACAGTACATTCAACTCAGCATTACAATTACATGTGCCAAAAATGAAAGAAATTACTTTAAAATTGTGCCTATAAATAGTTTTTATCGATTTGCAGTAGTGAGTGGGGGAGTATCGAAAATTTTAAATAAACTTGATTTGCGTATGGTAAACAGGAATCTACATACCAACAAACGAAAGACGGACTAAGCTGAATTAAACTTAATCTAATATATAATTTTTGTAAACAAAAATACTAATAAATTAAAATTTTTATTAATAAATACGGTTAGAAGCCACTTTGTCCGCCATTATTTTTGAGCACTCCGTCCACTCATTTAGGGATATCATGCCACGCCCTATTTACATTTTTCACTCCAAAGGTGTTCTATTGGATTTATATCAGAAGACTGACTTGGCCACTCAAGAGCCCGCATGTTGTTTTCCTGGAACCAATTTCTGACTAAGTTTGAAGCGTGTTTTAGTTCACTATCCGGTTAAAATATCTATTTAAGAGGCATGTTTTCATTTGCACATAGAAACATTAATAAAAATATGCAACATTTTAAAAAATATTCTTGTATCCCGAACTTTTTAGAGTCGAACTATTTAAAATCTTCACAAAGGTAGCTTTCGTAAAGTGACAATAATTTATTGATATTAAAGGTGTTTCTATTTTTGAAAAGGCAATAAAAAGGACTATCAGCCTGCAGTACCACAATTTTTAATATGATTTCTCACTTAGAAGTTATTGCGGATTGAATTGAAAATTTGTACTAAAAATATAAAAATTTAAAAAAAAATGCTATTTTTGTGCAATTTTTTCCGAAAACTGGAATTTTGGGTTTTTTTTATTTTTCTTTGGATCTAAAGATTTACTAATTTAAAAGGCCATAAAAAATTTGTAAGTATCGATTGTCAAATGTAGAAGTTATTTGCTAATAAATCCTTCGTAGTGTTGTGTAAAAATCGCTTTTAACGGATTCATTGGAAAAAATGCTCATGAACATTTTGCAATCATTTCTTTAGTAAAAATGCTGATTGAATCTTAAAAAACAGAATAATTAAGCGGTTTGCAAAATGACACTCTGTGTTTAAGTACACAATTTTTAGAGATAAGGGTGCAGTTGAATTCTTTTTGATGTATTTGGGTCTTCAATTTAAAGTGACAGTTCAGCATTTAATTCATAAAGATAAATTAAGTAGGCGTCAAACAAGGTATCGTTCATTAAAATCCATGATTAAATGGAAAAGTTATAGCCATTTATAGCCTACATACCTATCAGAATTGCCTGTTTTAGGCCAGGCTCAGTCACTGCATGCATTTTACGTTCAGCTTTTCTTCTTCACTGTGAGCATATATAATAAATCTCAATGCAAAAAAAACGATTTTGGTATATTGAAGTAAGTTTGGGGTAAGGGCTATAACATGACCATTTAGTTATAGATTTTTACAAGCGATACCTTGTTTGACACGTTAGGATCCAATAGATCGGCTGACAATTTTCAATTTATCTTTCGAATTTTCAAGAGGCTTTAAAAATATCATAAGCTCCCAACATTGGAAATTTTACACAAAAATTTAAAACTTTCATATTCCACTCCCAAGCTAATAACTTTGTCGATTGACATTTTAAAAAAATTTTACTTAATTTTAAAATAAGTAAACCCAAGGATCTCAAAAACCAAAATTCTTGTTTTCAAAAAATTGCCAAAAAAATAGTTTTTTTTAAAATGGGCACATTTTTGGGCAAAATTTTTATTTTAATCCGCAATAACTTCTAAGCGAGAAATCTAGTTAAAAATTGTTGTGTTGCAGGTTGATGGGTAATTTTATTATCTTTTCAAAAAGATAACGCATTTAGTATCACTCAGCTATGTTCAAAGATACTGTCACTTTACCAAAGCTACCCTTTTGAAGAGTCGAATATATATCGATTATCTCGAAAACGGTCCCGGTAATCTATTTTTTAAAATTTTTTTCGAAATCAGTGACACATTTTGCATATGCACCGACTCTTAAAAGGCCGGGATACAAAATTCTGTTGTATACTGTAATTCAAACAAATTTATGTACTTAAATCTTATCATGGTGGCTTTTTTCAAATGTATCGGTACTACCTGATACAAAAAGCAACCAAACAAACGGTATAGACACCGCCAAGCTTAATATAAATTTTGAATAATTTTCATGCAATTTCCTTTTCTTTTCCCTCGACGACTATTCCTGCTATTGCTGCATCATTAACAAATAAAATTATCCTTGTTTGGCCGCTATAAAGAACAAATTTAAATTTTTTTCGAATTCCTTGACACGCACCGATTTTTGTAATTCAAAACCGAAATTTCTCTCATTTATTGTTAATTGCGTATTAAAGCAAATGAACTTCTTGATATATTTTACTTATAGCTATCGCTGGTTGTCTTATTTTTTTATATGATAAATTCTTTATAATTTCGGCTACAAGAGATTTTGAAGACCGGAAAGGATCTAAATTCGATAAAGTTACTATTCGAGTATCTTTAATTCTGCAAGTGTATTTGGTGTACAATGCTTTTTAATAGTTGATGTTGATTTAAAAAGCTTTTGTAATAATGCTACTAAGTTATCCGAATAAATTTGCAATGAACTTCGTACATTGCCCCGTAGCTTTGAATCAAAGCGTATCTACCAAAAAGTGACATTATCTTGAACCTGAGGGTTGTTCAAAAGATAATAGAATAGGCTGTGCCCAACATTATGGCGAGGTAGGCAATAGACAGCCGCAATAGTAATATCCCTAGCCAAAGTGACAACTCTCACCTTGGCGCACTAATTTGATCCCGCTCTTTCTAATGACCCCTGACCGTGCCGTTGGGATGATTACCGGCTATGACATCATAATACGTGGAGTTTAAATAAGTTTCCGATAGGAGAAGTAAGACAACATGCTTGGTTTTAAGGTAATGCTCAACCTTTGAAATGCTCCTTAGCAGACCGTTCTCGTTTCATAGAACAATATGGAGATTATTTGCTTATTATTATTGCTTCCTAATAAGTGACGTTAGCAGTTGTATAATGGGTGAAAATTTTACCTAGCATTTTCTCCATCGAGGCTTTCAGTCGGTTAATTTTGGAGTTTTCTTGATTCGAAACAGGAGAAGTTGCTGTAGACTGCTGCGGAGCTTGACTTCCTATTGTGCTAGCGAAGATGCATAGAGGTCTTTGTTTAGATCTTTAGATTTACAAAGAAAATGGACATTGGTATATAAGTGAAAGCGGTTTTAATATCACGCCGACGAACCAACCGTAGCTCAATTGATATCAGATCCGACTGATGAAATAATGTAGTCGATAAATTAGTCCTTTCTTCCTTGCCTTAAAAGGTCTGGTGCCGTATTGCTCGCTTTGAATAAACTATCGAGCATTGAGATGCTCTTCTTATCGTTTAAATTTACTCTAACAACCGTCCTTGCCTGACTTATAGTCGAAGTTTTGGTTTCAGATGATCAGAAAATTATCGGTTAGCAGTTCATAGATTTGACCGACAAATAACTATAAGTAACGGTGGTAGCTGGATTTAAGCGGATGGGGAGCTCTAGTCTCTGAGTTGGTCAGTGACCTATTACTTAAGTTCTAAGTGCAATGTCCCCACAATATAATACTAAAAACATGAATGTAATAAATAACATACATGTGGCACCATGGGATTCTCAAAATTTATTATTTATAATCAAGTTATTTCTAATAGACAACACAATTACACTGTGCAACAAAATTTGAAAAATTCTTCTATCCGATACAACTACGAGTAAATTCAAATGTAAAATCAGCCGTTAATTTCGAAATATATAATTTTCGCTTTCTGTAAATAACTTCGAAAAAAGTTATTTCTTTATTTTAGTTACCTTTTTAAAAATGTAAAAAGTTTTCTAAAATTTTTACATAGAAACTTCACCCTTTTAATCGAGGTTTTAACAGGCATAAGCAAAAATCTCCGATATAAAGTATAAGTATATTTAATCGTATTCAAAATAAATAGAGCTGACTTGATCTATATTATAAATATATATATGATTCGACGTTATAAGTGCCAAATACACTATGAGAAAAAGTCAGATATTTTGGCATAAATGCAATATTTTTGATGTTCGGTATTTTGAAAATTTTTTGATTTTCAAATCTCAATTCTCAATATTTTTTAAATTTTTAGGGACCAAAAAACGAAAAAAACGTAAAAATTTAAAGCAATTTTCAGTGTGAGTTGTGTGAATTTGGTAAACTTAACAAAAAATTTGAAATATGATAAAGTTAATCGAAGTATGTAGAATTAATTATTAGTAAAGAGTTTCATTGTTTAATTGCCTAACGTATTATTCATGTGTATTTTTAGCTCAAAGCTTAAAAATGTATTCGTTTTCCGTTGAGTATTACCTTATTAAAGTGAAAGGAATTTTCAAAGTAGATATAAAAGGTTATTAACAAAACCATCTAGAATTGATCATGTGATTTTTGCCCCTTTTCTTAATAACAAACATGTTGTAGCTGTGTACGATTTTCGCCCATTAGTGAAGCTTGAAGTTTAATGCAGCAACAACCGCTACGAAGACGCCATGAAGTCATATACTTATTCTTGACAATATGATTAAAGTATAATCGAGGATGTCTATTAAACTATTTCTATAGAAATCAAGCAGTTTGATGCATATATTATCAAACATTTACCAACTTCCAATAAAATGTTGGATATATTCAGAAAATCATTCACGTTGCCTTGTATATTTGGTGAGCAAGACACTTCACAAAATAGGATGGGTCGCAAGCAATTAGATTATCTTGATACCGAGAATCGTTTAAAAAGAAAATTAGCACCGGAACTTACCTTAGAACAAAGTTATATAACTCACAGTTGCTCAAGGATATAAGGATGACCCAACCGAAGATGAAATGGTTTATTCTGAAAAAGAGGATGACGAACAAAATAGATTTATGTTGGATATAAAGTAAGATTATTTAGAAGAATATAAAGACAATTCAGCTTAATATTGGTTATGTGGGTGTGGTAACTGATATGACAAAACGTTTAAATACAAAATAATAACACCCTTTTGGTATAATTTGAATAATTTGGGTATAATATTCTTGGAAAATACAAAAAATTAAAATTAAAAATTCGTTTAATAAACGTTCATACAAAATGCTGTAGCTTTATATTTAGAATTAATGTCAAGTAATGAACTTTTTTCTAATAATCGAAAAAATAAAAAAATTAAAAATTCTACATTAGTCTATCTAAAGTTCATGTCAAATTTCAAGTCTCAAGTTTTATTTTTTGAGTTTATACCAAAAAGTCGAGATTTTTTCCCAAAGCATTGAATGAATTAAATTAAATAAATTAAATTAAACGATAAATCTACGAAAACGATTTACAGGTACAATTTACAGTTAGCATTCGTATTTTTTTATGGCTATTTTATACTTATGAATTGGCTGAAAAATGTATATCGCACAATCATTTTTAAAATTTGGTCGTTTTTTTCTACCAATAAACTCCTATATGCTCATTTAACGGGCCTTTAACACAACACTTCGTGTAACTTTTGAGCAAATAACTTTCATTTTTGATTTATTTTAAAAAATGTATCTTGTGTTTTTATGCCCTTGCAAAAGGGATAATTATTTTGTCTCGAAATGTGTAACACATAGAAGAAGACGTCTCCGACCTCAGGAAGTATATATTTTTTTGGTCAGAACCACTATATCACATAGCTATGGAGGAAAAATCGAAGACACTTTTTTTCCATGATTAGTATTTGTATGAATAACTTTTTTGTTTTTCAAGGTACTAAAATCAATCTTGGCATATCGATGCATACTTACAATTTGTACAATCTGACCACGTTTGAACAAAATTATATCTTGTAGCTCCCATTGAAAAAATCAGTCAAAAAATTCTTGTATGTAAAGCTTCTTTGTTTTCTTTTAAATATCACAACCAAACTTTGCATATCGATGTAGAATTACGATTTGTACAATCTGACCAAGTTTGAACAAAGTCGGACCACTATATTTTATAGCTCTTATAGTAACAATCGGTCGAAAAGTGCTCGTTTGAAAAACTTTGTTTTTAAGATATCAAAAACAAAGTTGGCCTTTAAAATTTATTTTAGAAGACAATAGTTATCTTAAAAAATTTCAATATTCGACGGATCGTTGCAATGGGGTTACGTTCGGTGTTACTTATAGCTACCCAAATCTATATTGTTGAGAAGTGGGATATCTTGTATTGTCGTTTAGCTCAAATATTTATATTAATATTTAATATGCATTGACTGTCAGAGGTTTAGAATACAACTTCTGTTGCATAGTGCTATTATGTGTTGCCAGAAAGGACTGGCCATTTATTCAATTCACAGACGTGAACGGGACAACGAGCTCGACAAAATATAACATTATTATTTTTATACCAACTAAATCATATAAATATTACGAGTATTTTAATGTATGGGATAAAAAAAATAGTAAAATAGCACAGGCCTATAATATCACATTTGATAAATCAATAATATGCATAACAGTAAATAAACAAATAATCTTCGTAACATTATATTTAAGGGCCTCTAAATGAGCAGCATGCTCATTTCAAAAACTTAACATGTTGTTACAGGTCTTCGCATAAAAAACTTTTTTTATACCCTTGAAAAAGGGTATTAAAATAGTAATCAAAATCAATCTCAACATATCGATGTAGAAATTAGTTTTGTTCATTCTGATAAGTTTTGAATAAAATCGGAACGCTAAGTGTATATCATATGGTTGGGACAGAAACAATCGGTCGAGTATTTGCTTAGAAGACCATTGCAAATGAATATAGCTTCGGCGTACCGAAGATAGCTGTATTATTATTATTAGGAGAGGGATTATTGTACCGCGACATATTAATTCTACTGCACCCCGTTTTGAGCTTAAAGCTCACTCATCAACCCTATCTCCTGCTCAAATGACAGGATTTTTTAAGGGTTAAGAGCTACTATATCTCCTGTTTGGAAGAGATGTCTACCTAGGAGTTTATGTCTTCTTTTTACTAGGGCAGTGCATTATGCTAAAACATGCATAGCGGATTCATCCTCTAGCTCACAGAATCTGCAAGTGCCGCTACCTACAATTCCCAGTTTACTTAAGTGGTGTCTTAGCCTGCAATGTCCTGTTAGGAGACCGGTGAATATTCTGAGTAAATTCTTTCCCATCGGTATTATGCTCTTAAATCTTTTAAGGTTATAGTTTCCTAGGAGTGATTTTACTTGTCGTAGTCCTGGAGCCTTTGTTCAGTTTGACAGGCTAATACTATTCTCCTCTAGCCTTAGCCACAAAAACGTTAGGGCTTTCCTGATCCCATTCTTGCTAGCTCATCAGCTGCTTCGTTACCGGGTATATCCCATGTCATGGAATCCATCTAAGTGGAAGCTTTTTGTTCCTGCCAAGTTTGTCTAATTTGCTACGCACTTTGCGAACCAACTTTTATTTATTTTTGCCTTGCGCCCTAAGCTTATTGCTGCTTGACTATGATATAGGATGGATTTGTTCCCGTTCTACTAGTTACGTAGTTCATAGCAACACAACTTCCAATGGCGCATACTTCAGCTTAGAAAATGCTGCTGTATTTGCCAAGGGATTCATAGTATTTTACCCGAGGACCTATCACTCCAAGGCCAGTGCCTTGGTTTGTTAGGGATCCATCCATATACCATATGATTGTGTGGTTCTGCATGGGATGAACATCTTCAAGTGACGTCTAATTCTTTTTGCTACCTAAATGAACCTCAAATTACGCCCGAAATTAAGTTCAGTTATTATTTTATCCAATGGTTGAATAAGTACAGGGACTTTTCTTTCTAATCTATCATCTTCCCTTTTGCTGATAATGATGGGTTGCTTTTAGAACTTCCATGGCCGCTGTCGGGCAGGTACGTATTGCTCCTGTCATACAGACGCAGGCGTAGTTTCTGTAGTTGTTTTTTTTTGTGGCGAGTTATACTCTGTCCCTCCAGGAAATGGCTTCATATGTGAGTATCGATCTTACTTTTATCAGATATAGTCATCTAATTTTTCGTGGTAATGTGCCCCGTGATTTTCCAGCTATGCTACGACATGTCTAGAGCATTTTTCCACCATATTCTTTACATGTGATGCAAAATTTAATTTACTATCTAGTGTAACTATAAGGTATTTAAATTCCTTGCCTATTTCTTAGAAAATTCCTACCAATGAGATCTGTTTCATTCTCTGCAATTTATATATTCGTGTGAAGGGGATGATAACTGTTTTGTTAGAGTTGAATTATATTGCAGAGAGAATCTTCGAATTTGCCGCGGGCTATAATGACTATGTTAGGCGGTGCGCCTGAGGCTCACACCCGGTGCAATTAGGTGCTTAGGTATTAACGGCTTCGGCCTCACGTAGGTGCAGGGCGCCTACGGCTTCGGCTATGCAATACCAGGCAGCGCACGTGTCGGTGGCTTCGGCCGCAAGACCGGCGGGGGGGATACGCACGCGGTTCATACCCGTCGTTACTGACAGGCGCACACGGCTTCGGCTTAGCGCTATAGGAGTGAAGGACGGACTAGCGGGGAGTGGTTAGTTGTTGTTACGCATTGATTGTACTGGCTATTTTACACACCCTTAACCCTGTTTTCCAGAGATTTACAAATCTTTCTTGTAAACGTTCCCTGGCCCGACTGAGACTTTGACCTCGGCCTTGGAACTTCCTTACAACATGTTTTTGGAGTTAGACTCATAACAGCCCATGTCCCATACCTAAAAGCCTATGCAAATAGCACACGCCTTGAACGTGCGTCAGGCGAATTTCGATGTGATTGGCAAACGCATCCACCAATGGAAACCCAGCGTCAAGTATAGGAAAAAGTCAAGTTGGAATGAACGCGGGGTATGCCAACTCGTTTTTGGTAGAATTTCATAGATTGCGTTGCTATAAAGTTGCTGTTAGCTCAATTTTGCGAAAAACAGCTGTTTTCAACAATCATAATTTCAAAATAAAGCCGCGAGAATAAAAATGACTAATATCTCAAAAACAATCACAAGAATTGCAGAGCCTCATAATCTTCTAATATTCTATATAAATGATGACGTTTCCTCCAGCTTCACTTTTATTTTGCTCTTTAAAAAAATATATACGATTCATGGCAGCTCCCAGTGCAACGGACCGTTATAATTATATACATATGTGTCAATAACTTAATTTAAACAACAATTGCAACAAGTTGTAGAAGTTGTAATTCGTGTTCAACACATTTTACGAGTTAACGAGGCATATACGATTTTACGTGAATACCCCCAATGTTTATGAACACAAGATTTGTACCATATGCTCGTATGGGCAGTTACTTTTAACAAATACAAAAAAAAAATGAATTATTTATTGTTTTATACAAATTTGAAGGTTGTGTTAGGCCATGTGCACTCGCAAAAGAGATCAAAATTCCTCACAATTTTTCGCTGCTTGAGTTTCATTGCAAACTTCGGCGCTCTGTTATAAAACATAAAAACCTAAGAAAAGCACCAAACAGATTGTAAGATTTAGTGAATCTAGTGTCCAGTGAATTTAATGCGTTGCATATTTGTAAAAGAAATAATCGTGTGCTGCTAAATTAAAAAAAATGGAGTACTTGCGCATCAAGCAAATCAACGGCAATTTAACAAGCAGAAAATTTTAAATATCGGCTGTGTTCTTGCTGGCTAAAGGATGAAAAACGGTTCGCTGGTCGAATCTCGACCATTATGCGATCCTAGTATATATTATTCATTCATATACTTTATTATGTTTAAATCACTAGTAGTGCAACTATAAATTGTAATTTTGAATTAAGAAAATGATTTTTTGTGCGGTATTTTTCAAGATTTTTTCGACTTTAAAATTTGAGGAAAATCCGGTTTTTTTTCGTTTTTCGCTTTCTTCTTTTATGCATTTACATAGATGCATTCACCAGGTGTCGTTTAAGATATTAATTTTTGAAATCGATGGATAGACAACGAAACACAACATCTTATAGCGAGATATGTTTTTATCAATATTGACTATTTTATTACTAAATGTCCTATAAAATTCGGTGGTTAGAGTCCCGGGATTACAGCCCGAACTAATTTTCTTAGGTAAATGATTTTTTAATCACATAAATATATTAATAGATCATCAATATAATTCATAAGTATTTTGACAAAATTTTGTTTAGCAACTTAATATAATATTATGTTTTATAAATTCAATTTAAACTTAAAAAAATAATGAAAAATAAATACTTCTTTGGTATTTATGACCTTTTGGAGCCGGTTCGGAACGAAATCCACCAAGTTTTGCAGGTACTTTAATGAAATCCCTTTCCACTCTTTTGTGACCTCGGTGATCGTTTCGTCCTTTGTCTTTATTTGATCGGCGGTTTGATTTCGTTTTATTAGCGAAACATTGTCAAATTTTGACTTTGAGGTGGCCAATCTGGTGTTTCCACTCCAAATTTTCTTAAATATGTTGTAATCATTTGTGCCTTATAGCAAGGAGCGTTGTCTTGCAGGAGAATAAATTCTTCCCCGATCAATCTGTCGCCTGAGCGAAACGCAAAATAGTTTAATGTTCTTAAATAATGAGTCTGGTTCATTGAACCATTTCCCACACAATTATATGAAACAGATCTCCAGAACAAAACTGTCACTCCCCCATGACTAAGTTTTTGACATACGGGCTCTTTTTTACGATAACCTTTGTTAAATCTAATAACAACTTTTTTTTGGGATGAACTTATCCTTTTATCCAAAGTAAAAAAGACTTCATGTATTATAATGTATCCTTTTCGCGAAGTCCAAACGCTTAATTCAATGTTTAAGGGTGATAAATGGTTTTGGTTTTGCTATATATTTTTTTTTATATCTGCCTTAATTAAACGCCTGCGATGGTTCTTTCACTTATGGGATTGTATATAGTCTCCAAAGCCACAGATTTTGGTATTTTGAGAGAGACTCATTTGAATTGGCACATGATCAGACGGTCTGCCTAAGTTTTTGTCTTTCGATTTATACCTGTACGACGTATAGTGGTTATATAATTTAATTTTTAATGTATGTTGATTTGCTTACAAAGAGTTTGACGTAACAAATTATATTTCTTATCGATATTTATTTTGGAAATACCCAAGATATACTTTGACACAATTTCTGTTTTTATTTTTTATTTTTAATATTTAATATTAAAAACACGATTTTATAAAATAATGTATAAAGTTTTCCAAAAAACTATCAAATAGCCCTTTCAACTCGCCAAGAATAAGCGAAATCACGCGATGTCAAAATACTTATGACGCTGGCATTCTTATCAGCCGAAAGAAATGGCAAAAGATAAAATACAAAATATTAAACAGATTTACAGTTATTAATATGCAGTTGGATCCTAATTTCGCTTCGTTGAATACAACGGTACTTAGCAAAAGAGACTATTGTAATTTATGTCAAAATTCTTATACCGTCTGGTAGTACATATTTTGTAAGATCTCTGATAGAACTGGTAAGCACTTGACCACTGAACGAAAGTTCTGTTTAACCTTATTAGAGCTTAGTTAAAAACAGGTTGATTTTTTTTTTCAAACGACGCACTCTGTTGTTTATTTCGAATTCTCTTATTGAGTAAAATATGCGCATCTGTTTATGTGTTTGTTTGAGCTGTGTGGTACTACATATTTATATATTCCGACGCAACAAATGCATTTCACTTTAATTATGCAAATTGAATTTCATTCAAGCATAAACATACCGACTCACTTTCTGTCTGAAGTGACTTCTCTTGAAAGTCTTATCAGATACCCCTGCCTCTCTCTGTACGCCGGTCATTTGCATATACTTTGGAGATTTTATTAGAAAATTAGCACTTATGTAAATTTTGGAATGTTTCCTTGCACACTTTTATTTGAAGTTTGCTGTTGCTTTTCATAAAACTTACTTACATTGCAGTAGTCAGCAAGGAAATTTCCCTTTTAATTTGTTAGTTATTACTAAAATGCATTACAGCATATGAATATGCATAAAAATAACGAATGCGCTCAAGTTAACTCATATTGCCAATTGAAATGGAATGCATTTTAAATATGCAAACATTACTTTGCCTGTGCTTATAAGCTAAAATTTCAAACTGTCTATTTAAATAAACGCATACTCGTTTCGTAAATAAAAAGTTCCTATTTAGTGTGTATCTTTTGTAATTATTGTATATAATTTCTAATGTTTCAATGTGGACTACTCTTATGAAAAAAAAACAAGTTTCTTTAAAAACTCTTCAATAAATTAAGTTGAGGTTGAGTGATGACTAGTCAGTACTCCTAGCATTAATCTGCAGTCTCGTCTTGATAGCTGCAGTATGAGTGAGTTTTTCTTGACGCGTTTTGCATATGCAGGGATTTCCTTTAAAATTGTTTTAATGGTTCATCTACCACTAGGCTCCGCCTTGCGGCATGCCTCTTTGCGCCGCCCGTTCTATGGATGTGGTTCCCCACTCGGCAATGACTCTTCTGCAGCTCAACAAATTTTTTATTCGGATTTTTGGCCATCTATAGCATCGCAGGAAATATTCCGACTAACCCAGGGGACTTATCGCACACGAATTTATGGCCACTGGATTTTCTTCGTGTTAGAAGTGTCTGCGGGTATCTCTGATTGCTTTGTTGCTTGGGATAGTATGGTTCTGTGACTTCTGTGCAGCAATGGAGGTGCGTATCTACAGGAACGCATATCGCTTCCCTGCTGTATTCTGTCCATCTCCCATCATTCCTTTTCAGATGACTCAGTATGGTTGGCTGGCTTGACCGCAGTTTCCGGAGTCTTGAGGTTTCTATTACTTTCTCTATGCCACAGCAAAAGGTTCTCCATGAGTTCCGTTTTGCTTTCCGAACTTCTTTCTTGAAGTCGCGGTGTAATATTTTGTATTCGTTCCATACGTTCTCTTCTTCCGCTCGTTTGGCATGTTTAAAGAGATCTTGTACATTCTTCCTTTTTGGGCTGAGCTCCGGAGTCTACCCGGGCGGTCCGGATCTCTTTTTGCTATTAGAAAGTCTGCATGATGCGAGGTATGCACAGGTAATGTGGTACATCCTCCATTTCTGAGATTGTTAGTACTGTTTCTTGCTTCTTCTTCATTATCTTTCAAAATATTTCTCCCAGTTTGTGTTCCAAGGGTTTTTGAATACTATTGGGGAAGAGTATAACCGAATATTACATTGAATTGGGTGTACTTATTGTCTGAGAAGGAAGGTCCTCGACGACCATCCAATCCGCCACCTTTGTACTGATCCCTGCTGCGAACGATTTAGTCTAAGGATTCGATTTTCGATTAGAATCGGAATGATTATAATCCTTTTTATTGGAAGTTCCATCTCAGTTCTTAGCTCCCTCTGAGCCAAAAAAGTATTAGGGAATTTCGTCATTAGAGAACGATTGGACCGATTTACCACAAATGTTTTGTCATATGATCGTAATTGCAAAGAGAAGGACATTTTTAAAGAAAATTTTGGGAAAACGCAAGGCGCGCCGGGTCAAATAGTATTATATACAATATATGGCAGCTATCTGATATAGTGGTCCGATCGACATACATAAATAAAACGCAGTCAAGCCAAGTTTCATCAAGATACCTCAAATATAAATCCAATAAGTAAAATAGAAATACCATGTCCGACAGTCGGACATGGCTATATCGATCCAGCTCATCGTCTTAATCAAGAATATATATACTAAATGGGGTCGGAGACATCTCCATTTATGCATTACACATTTCGAGACAAAATTATAAAATCTTTTTGCAAAGGTATAGACAGCAAAGATTTTAATGATTCAAATAAAGGAAAATGAAAATTTTTGTAGTTTTTATATTTGGTTTTTCTTAAACGTAATCATTACATTTATTTCATTTGCCGTCATTTGGATCCAATCTAAAGGCATACCCCAACCGAAAACAAAGACTGCAGCTCCAGGTCCAGGTTGATTCAAGGCCAATGGAATCTTATCGAAATAAAGCCTCTTTTTTATCAACATTAAAGCAGCGTCATTTGTTTTCCGATTCGTTGTATACTTTCCATGATTCATTCCTGCAACAACAGATCGTACGCGAATTTGGAATTCTTTAGCTTCTCTCCCAAAGATACAGTGGGCAGCGGTCATAATGACATTTTTGCTGTAGACGACGCCTGCACAGAAATTTCGAACATTTTTTGAATTGTTACTATCCAGGACACAAGTTCAATGTCTAATTATTTTATTCTTGCAGAGGCACTTGAATAATGTCTCCGATGTGCAGTTAATAATATTGCTGACGTTAAGATCAGAATGTGGTAAAGAAAAAACATTTTATGTTTGAATCTTACCTTTGTATACTACTGAAAAGGTCTATAAAACTGACTTTTATAGCACGTCTAATCTGTTCCACTTAATACATTTGTTAATTATATTTACTAGTGGAAACATATTAAAATTAGTCAATGTTGAAAATGAAATTTCAATACACTATTAAACTGGACATGAAATCACATATTTCAGAGACCTCCTGTTGTTTTTTTTTTTAAGTTTTTATAAGAGCTAAATAAATCAAATTTAACAAATACGCCAAACAAATTTGTTTTATAATTATTTTAAACTTCTAAAGTTATACACAGATTATATTCAGGCCGGTTCCCATTTTCATTTTCAGCAAAGTGCGGTATCGAATTTCCATCCACGAATTTCCCCACGAAACATGCGTATTTGAATTCGATTGAATTTTAGCTAGCGTTTTCAATTCGGCAGAGTTCAAATCAATTAAATTCTACTATTGAAATCACTTTTGACTTAAATAAAAATTATTAATAAATTTTCTATTCTTTTGACAATAACATTGCATCTCCACTTTTATAATTCAAGCATTAAAATGTTTACTAATAGCTTTTTAGAAGTTATACCTTTTTTTGGTCAACTCTGGGCTGTTGAATGGTTTGCAACACTGCTATGGGATATTCTAGAGAAATACGCCGGAAATTAAGGGGAAATTCTAGGGAAATACGCAAATTCTCGCGTAATGAAATACGCAAAATCCCACCGAAATTGGGAACAGGCCTGATTATTTTAATTTGAATGTTTTCGATTACAAATATAATTACACTATGCAACAATGTAAAAAATTCATGTATCCCGAACTTTAATCAAAAAAACTTGATATTCAACTTTTCAAAAAGGTAAGTTTGGTAAAGCGCAAATAATAGCCGATTTCCATGAAAACGCATCATGCCATCGATAACAGGCTAACTCGATAGGTCTTGGATGGTGTTTCTACTGCACTGGATGCGTTTGCAATCAGCAGATCATTTGTTTGCAAGGGGCAAAACTTTAGTAAACAAAGTAATGAATATTCTTTAAATTTAGCAAATAGAATTTTTATGACAAGTGCAATTTCAAATGAGCATATGCGCCTCATATGAAATCTCAATATTGTGCTGTGGTACGAATTACAACTTCTAGAACTTGTAGCAGGTGGGTGCCACCTTGAGCAGCGCCCAAAGGCAACATATGCAGTTGATACTTTCAATTCTGAATGGGGTAATCAGCGGTTACTTCTGTTTTGGTCGACCATCATCACAAATATGATAATATAATAAAGTAAATTTGGTTCTTGACACATATGTATATAATTATAAGGGCCCGCTGCCCAGGGCGCTGTCATGAATCTTGTATATTTTTAAAAGAGCAAAATAAAAGTGAAGCTGGAAGAAACGTCATCATTTAAAAAAAATATTATAAGCTTATGAAACTCTGCAGTTCTTGGAATTGTTTTTAATATACTTGTCATTTTAATTTGCGCGCCTTAATTTTGAAATTGTGATAGTTGAAGTTGAAAACAGCTGTTTTTCTCAAAATTGAGCTATCAGCAACTTAACAGCAATGCAATCTATAAAATTATACCAAAAACGAGCTCATTCCAAACTCGGCTTTTTCCCATACCATTAACAAAAGAGTATATAGACTCGCCGCCCCATACAAGGAAAATGGATACCCCAAAATTTCATTATAGGTCCATTTTGCACTTCGGGTTTCGTCGGGTGTTTCTTACGCTCATGTCACGTGAGAGAACTCAAAGTTCCATAGCGGACCTTTGGTGGTGGAGAGAGAGTGAGAGAGCAGGTTGTGGACAGACGGGGGCACTCATTTTCAAGTACATTGAGCGAAAAAGTTGTGTACATTCGATCGACACAATAAGCGTTGATGCGCCAAGACACAATATAAGCCGCCCAAATTACTGAAACTTGAACGCGAACTTAGTAATTAGCTTTTATTTAGGATCTGACAACGAAAAATTAATTATCTTTTATTTTAAACTTTCTGACGATGAATACTTTAGCGCGAACTGAAAGAATTTAATAACTACGCACAAAGTACCCTTTACCATTGACTCAACATAAAAATTATTAGAATTTGTACTTAAATGAACAGATTCATAATTATTAGCACATTTATAGCATAATACAACATATTGATGTTTTCTCTTTAAATTGAATTTTTTAACTTTATTCATTTATTTATTCTGGCAGGCAATCAGTGCTGTCCCAGATAAGCAAACGTTATAATAATTCTTAAATGTAATAGAAGGATAGAAAAAGCCTAATGAAATTATATAAGTTTCAAATATTAATGACACTGACACAGGGGATATTTATTTGCCAGTCCGGCCAGCTATGCCCCTACTCACAGCCAGGTTAGTCAGTGTCATTATTTGAACTTGCAGCTAAACAGAAGAGAGTTAGTAATATAAGTTGAAAAAGTGATTATGATTAAAAGTTAAATTAGTCAAAAAAAAAAGAATATATATATATAATTAAAAGTTAAATTAAAAATAAAAAAAAAAATTTTAAAATAAAATTAAATAAAATAACATAAAAGTTAGTAAATAAATAAGAAAATAATTAAAAGAAAAACAAGATTAATTTAAAGATAGGTATAGAGAGACAAAGAAAAGAAGTAAGAGAAAAATAAGAACATTTTAAAGAAAGTTAGAGAGAAATCTCTGACCCAATAGAGGAGATGTATTAGCCGGACTGGCCGGCTAAGCCTATACTCACATCTATTGTTCCCATTGGCCATTTTCCAGGATGTGTAGTTTCATGCTCAGTATTGTGTTCGAGACAATTTACACTTTCCATGTCATCAAGTTTGACAGTTGTAGTCGCTGTCAAAATCCTCTTTGGGGGGGTCGGAGCAATATTTCCAGAAATTATCCATCCAAATCTCGTCTTCTGTCCCAGCGCTCCATTGATGGTTTTGACCTGACCCATCATAATAAAGGGAAACAGGTCCGCACCATTAATCAGATCAATTCTGCTGGCTTTTTTGAAAGGCCAGGGAACAATTTTTCCAATCTTTATTGATGTCAATATCAATATTTTTGTTAGGAAGTGTTCTTTGTAGTTTACGAAGCACCAGGGCCACAGTCCCTGTGTTGAATTTGCTTGAGAATCTCGGCTTGATTTCAAGTTTGACGCTGTGTTTGGACAGTTCAACGCCTTGTGAGGATATTCCTTGAATTTCCACTGACTTCTTAGACCTTCGCAGCCCCAAAAGTTGAGCTGCTTCCTCGGAGATTATAGTGCGTTGCGATCCTCCATCCATTAGTGCACGTAGCTGCTCAAAGTGTCCCGCTGGCATTTTTAACATTGATCACTGCTGTAGCCAATAGTGTTTCATGCTCAGTATTTTGTTTGAGACAATTCACACTTTCCGTTTTGGTGTCCTCATGTAAACAAAAACTGCATGATTTTGGCTGATGTTGATTTGTTCCTTTAACAACACTTTTTTGAAAGAATCTACTGCATTATGTACTGGTTTATAAAATCCCATACATCATTTAGGGACTGAATTTCCCGGTTTTTTGATTTCACATGTTGCTCGTACTGCTGAAGAGCCTCCGTTGAAAACCGCCGAAGTAGGATTTGGGCAAAGATGACATCAGCTTCCTCGCCAATCCTTGTTTTTTCCTTTATAATGTAGATACACTCAGTGGCTGTATCCAGAAAGTTGCGAATCCTCTCTTCCGAGTCGCATTTCAGAATTTCCAATTCCAATAATATGTTAAGTCGGTCAGCGAAAATTTTACGATTATTTTCATACCGCTTACATATAAGCTCCCACGCCGTCTTATAGTTTGCAGCTGAGCCGAGCAGTAAGTGGCTGACCATTGTATTTGCCTCTCCTTTGAGGCATGACCTTAAGTAGTTCAGCTTTATTGTGTCGCTGATATCTACTCTCTCGTGAATAACTTCCGTAAATATTCCGTAGAAATTTGGCCATTCTTTGGCATTGCCGTTAAATTGTGGTAGATCCACCTTTGGGGCATCTTGCCTCTGATGTTCATCTCTTGATGGCTTTTGTATTTCTGACATTTTTCTATCGATTTTATTCGACAGAATTTTAACTTCGACTTTCAAATCGTCGATTTCATCAGAATTATAAGCCCACCATTCATATTTGATTTCTAGCATCGTAAGCATGCTTTGAATCGATTCCATTCGGACATTTATACTCTCTTTTATGTCCATTAGCTCATCTTTTGTTGGATGTGCCAAATGTATTTTGGCTTTTTCCATCTCATTACGCAGACGGACTGCTTGCCTGTCAACTCTTTCGACCAAGCCGTCAACTGGGCTTACACTGCGTTTAGTGTTCAAATTAACATCAATTCTTCCAGTCTGTTCACCATGTTTTTTGGATGGCCCGGCAGGTTCCTCTGCAGCATGATCACCCACAGGTTCATCTGACTTTGCTCCAGAAATCGACATTTTGTATGTCGCAAAGTGCGCCAGAGTTGAATCGAATATTTTATTATTGAAATATTCGTGATCAATAACCCCGAATTTAATAAGGGTTGAGTTATTGACCTTGAACTCCGTTATTACGCTTTCAATCAAGTGCAGGCTTGCACCTTGATTCATCAGCGTGTGAAACTCATCCCTGAGCGACACCTGCTTCTTCAATAGTATGATCTGCTTCTCCTTCAACATGATTGAACTTCTTTGTAGATTTAACTTATTAACACTTAATTTTCACAGTTCTGTTGTAAGCCACAGAACACGCTTTGCCTTGCTTGAAGTTGACTTTTTTCAATTTTATTTTCACTGTTCTGTTGTAAGCCACAGAACATGCTGTAAAGTAACTCGAAAGACCAAAAATTTATACAAATTTAGATTCGACGATAAGTTTCGAACTCTAAAATCTTGTATAATTATTCGGTTCGAAGGACCAAAATGTGTAATATTAAATACACGAGACGACGTTTAGTATCGAACTGGCTTGTTCGGCTGAGCAATCCTTTATTTATTGTAAAAAATCTAAAGACCAACAATGTTCTTATCTCTAATACTGTCGTTGGTAAGGCGACAGCATGTTTATAATTTATTACGGTCGCTTGTAATATGACCGCTTGTATGTATTGCGATCGCTTGTAACGCGATCGCCTATTCACATCTGGAACACATTTACGCCCAATCGTTTCCATATCCTAGCACAAGTTGTTAGGATAACTGCGTGCAGCTGTTGTAGGATGCCGCGTGCAGGTGGGGAAACATGTTCACACTTGATTATATATATTTTTATTTGTATCTATAATTACAAATTAAATTAAATTAAAATTAAAAATAAAATAAAATAAAATAACATAAAAGTTAGTAAATAAATAAGAAAATAAGTAAAAGGAATATAAGATTAATTTAAAGGTAGGTATAGAGAGACAAAGAAAAAAAAAAGTAAGAGAAAAATAAGGAAATTTTAAAGAAAGTTAGAGAGAAATCTCTGACCGAATAGAGGAGATGTATTAGCCGGGCTGGCCGGCTAAGCCTATATTCACATCTATTGTGGTCAGGGATTTCTTGTAAGATATAGGGAAAGATAGTATTTTAAAGAGGGAAGAGAGAGAGTTAATTTGCGAGTACGTGATATAGTGTAGTGTGCAAATAGCTTACACATAAAGCGTGAAAAGAACTGTGCAAAGCATAATCAGTTGTACCTACTGGGAGGGTAATAGGAAAGCAATTTCTCGTTGCACGACGAGGAACAGAAAAATGTATACGACCTAAAAGAAACATACATTCGATCTCACCAATAATTAATTTATGAAGACACAACACCACACCAAGAGTTTTTCTACGATTAATTAAAGACGGAAGATTGCGAAGGAAAAGCCTACTGGAGTACGATGGTAAGCGAAGGTTTGGATCACAGTTTAAACCTCGTAAGGCAAAAAGCAAAAATTGCTTCTGAGCAGACTCAATCCGATCCTGGTTAATACTGTACTGCGGACACCAGATGCAGGAGCAATATTCCAAAATCGGACGAACAAGAGAGACATTAAGTAGCTTAGTGGTAAAAGGATCATTAAATTATTTCGACCATCTTTTAATAAATCCAAGTACTCCCTTGGCTTCATTAATAATGGTCGAAATGTGTGAATTGAAGTTCAATTTGCAATCAAATAAAACTCCAAGGTCTTTTTCGGTAGTTATACGTTGCAATGGAGAATTGGCAATCGTATAAGTGCCTAAATAGGGCCTAGTGCGATAGAATGTCATAAACATACGCTTAGAACAATTGAGCTGCAGCTTATTGGTCAAGCACCAAAGTTGCATAGCGTTCAAATCGTGTATGAAAATAAAAGTTTTTCATCATCTGCGTACATAAGTATGTGAGACTGGGACAGAATGGTTGGTAGATCATTAATAAATAATGTAAAAAATAATGGTCCCAAATGACTGCCTTGAGGTACACCAGAAGTTACGTACACCGACCTCGAAATGGTGGACCTAAGCAGTACTTTTTGGGTTCTGCCTTTTAAGTAGGTTGAGATCCAACTTAAGAAGGAAGGAGGGAAATCCTATGCAGTTAAGTTTATAGAGTAAGAGGTTGTGGTTCACAGAGTCAAAGGCTTTACTGAAGTCAGTATATATGACATCAGTTTGACTTTTCCTTAAAAATGCATCATTTACCAAGGTGGTAAATTCAAGCCAGTTGGTCGTAGTGGACCGACCCTTTACAAAGCCGTGCTGGGCAGGGGAAATAATAGATTTACAAAAATGCTGCAAAGAAGGATTTTTTTCAAATAACTTTGGTATATAAGATAACTTTGCAATACCTCTGTAATTCGATATATCAGATTTTCCACCGTTTTTATGGAAAGGAATGATATATGAATCTTTCCAAAGATCTGGAAAGATTGCGGATTCAAGGGATGAATTAAAAAGTTTTAGCAACGGTACGGCCCAGGAGAGAAAGAAGATTTTAAGGAATTAATAGCGGAGGTTAGGGAGCTATATGTGAAGATAGTGAAGATAGAATTAGAGGGTAAAATAGTATAAGGATAAGCTGAGTTAATAGGGAAAACAGTAGAGTAGGTTGATTGGAAAAAGTTGGCAAATAGATCAGCAGAAGCAGAGTCGTTGCTGGTTTTATTCATCCCAAGGAAAAAAGAGGAAGGTATATTTGAAGATTTACGCTTCGAATTAATCAAGTAAGCAAATACCCAAAATATTACAATAGATTCTCATTCAAATTTGCAGGGTATGCCAACATCGACTAATAATATTTTGTTGGCAATTGAGCTGTTGCCGATTTTCAATTCTTAAAGAAATTGCACTTGGTTCGAAGAAAGAGCACTACCAAAATGGGAGAGCAGTTCTCTCGCATACACTGCTCAAAAAGAAAAGCAGCACATATATTTGTGAGCCAATATGCATGTATTATTGTAATACAAACATTCTGCATTAACTGATAAGTTTAATATAAAAGATAATTAATTTTTCGTTGTCAGATCCTAAATAAATGCTAATTACTAAGTTCGCGTTCAAGTTTCAGTAATTTGGGCGGCTTATATTGTGTCTTGGCGCATCAACGCTTATTGTGTCGATCGAATGTACACAACTTTTCGCTCAATGTACTTGAAAATGAGTGCCCCCGTCTGTCCACAAGCTGCTCTCTCACTCTCTCTCTCTCCACCACCAAAGGTCCGCTATGGAACTTTGAGTTCTCTCACGTGACAAGAGCGTAAGAAACACCCGACGAAACCCGAAGTGCAAAATAGACCTATGATTGGACCTATGATGAAATTTTGGGGTATCCATTTTCCTTGTATGGGGCGGTGGGTCTATATACACTTTTGTTATTGCGCATACCTAACAGCTCATGTCCCATACCTAACAGCCTATGCAAATAGCATAGGAATTGAACGTGCGTCAGGCGATTTTCGATGTGAATGGCAAACGCGTTCGACGCTTCCACCAATGAAAATCCACTATAACTCCGAACATAGTTCAATGATACTTAAGATGTTTATGTATTTGAAATGATAATAACACTATGCAACAGTATTTTGTATCCCGGCCTTTATAGAGTCGATTGATATGTAAAATGGGTCACTGATTCCAAAAAAATATTTTAAAATATAGGTTGTCGGGACCGTTTTTGAAATAAACGAAAAAGCTAGATTTGCGAATTTTCAAAAAGGCAGCTTTGGTAATCTGAAAATAACTCAGAACAAAGTTTAATTATATTAAAGAGGTTAATTTTTTTTTTAATGATAATAAAATGGACAAACAACCTGCAATAAAACATTTTTAAATTAGATTATCCGCTTAAAAGTTATTCAGAATTGAAATGAAAATATTGCTAAAAGTATGCCCATTTAAAATAAACTATTTTGTTTTATTTTTTTTTTTTGAAAACTTAAATTTTGGTTTTTTTAACACTCTGTGGATCTATAAACTTACTAATTGTAAAAGCCCTAAGAACATTTTGTGAAAATCTGTCGGCAAATATACAAGTTATTTGCCCATAATAGCGGATTTCCACACAAACGCGTCATGCCATCGATAACAGGCTGACGCGATAGGTTTTGGATGGTGTTTCTACTGCACTGGACGCGTTTGCAATCAGCTGATCGTTTGTTTGCATGGGGCAAAACTTCAATAAACAAAGTAATAAATATTCTTTGAATTTATGACAAGTCCAATCTCAAATGAGCATATGCACTTAATATGAAATCTGAATGTCGTGCTGTTGTACGAATTACAACTTCTGGAACTTGTTGCAGGTGGGTGCTACCTTGAGCAGCGCCCAAAGGCAATATATGCAGTTGAATTATAGAATGGGGTAACCAGCGGTTACTTCTGTTTTGGTCGATATAATAAAGTAAATTAAGCTCTTGACACAGATGTATATAATTATAAGGGTCATGTGCTCTGGGAGCTGCCATTAATCTTGTATATTTTTTAAGAGAGCAAAATAAAAGTAAATCTGGAAGAAACGTCATCATTTCTATGGAATATTAGAACATTATGAAGCTCTGCAGTTCTAGGAATTGTTTTTGATATATTAGTCATTTTAATTTTCGCGGCTTAATTTTGAAATTATAATTGCTAAAAACAGCTCTTTTGTGCAAAATTGAGCTAACGGCAACTTAACAGCAATGCAATCTAAGAAATTGTACCAAAAACGGGTTGGCATAACCCGCGTTCATTCCAAACTCGGCTTTTTCCCATACCTAACAGCCCATGTCCCATACCTAACAGCCTATGCAAATAGCATAGGACTTGAATGTTCGTCAGGCGAGTTTCGATGTGAATGGCAAACGCGTTCAACGCATCCACCAATGGAAATCCACTATAATTCTTATGTAGTGTTGTGTAAAGATCGCTTTTTACGGGTTCATTGATATAAAACAACAAATAGCTATTAAAAATGATTGAATCTTGAACATTTTTTTATTTTTAGTCATTAACAAAAGAGTGTATATAGACGAACCGTCCCATACAAGGTAAATGGATACCCCGAAATTGCATATGGGGTCCATTTTGCACTTCGGGTTTCGTCGGGTGTTTCTTACGCTCTTGTCACGTGAGAGAACTCAAAGTTCCATATTGGACCTTTGGTGGTGGAGAGAGAGAGAGTGAGAGAGCAGCTTGTGGACAGACGGGGGCACTCATTTGCAAGTACATTGAGTTGAATAACTACGCATGAAATACCCTTTACCATTGACTCAACATAAAAATTATTAGAATTTGTATTTAAATGAACAGATTCATAATTATAAGCACATTTATAGCATAATACAACATAATGATGTTTTCTCTTTAAAGTTGCAGCCGTCTTGTCGTTACCTATGGCTCTCTATATCGTGTACTGTATGGACATTCAAAAGTCTTAAAACGAAAAGCAAACCAAGTAGAATTTCTTTAGGAATTGAAAATCGACAACTGCGTAAGTGCCCACAAAATATTATTAGTCGATGTTGGCATACCCTGCAAATTTGAATCAGATTCTATAGTAATTTTTTGAGTATTTGCTTACTTAATTTAAAGAGAAAACATCATTATGTTGTATTATGCTATAAATGTGCTTATAATTATGAATCTGTTCATTTAAATACAAATTCTAATAATTTTTATGTTGAGTCAATGGTAAAGGGTATTTCATGCGTAGTTATTCAATTCAATGTACTTGCCAATGAGTGCCCCCGTCTGTCCACAAGCTGCTCTCTCACTCTCTCTCTCTCCACCACCAAAGGTCCAATATGGAACTTTGAGTTCTCTCACGTGACAAGAGCGTAAGAAACACCCGACGAAACCCGAAGTGCCAAATGGACCCCATATGCAATTTCGGGGTATCCATTTACCTTGTATGGGACGGTTCGTCTATATACACTCTTTTGTTAATGGTTTAATGCAGTGTTGAGACTGAGGCATATTCCAACCCAATGGAAGAAGGCGAGAATTTGTATGATTCATAAGACTGGAAAGAGCCCTTCCTCTTTAGACTCGTACAGACCAATAAGCTTGTTGCCCACGATTTCGAAACTCTTTGAGCGTTGCCTACTTACGCGCCTTTTGTCTGTAGAAACGTTTAAACGGAAAATACCGCCTTTTCAATTTGGTTTTAGAAAGTCCCATGGAACACCAGAACAATTGAATAGGGTAGTAAATTTCATCCTTGAGGGATTTGAGGCCAAAGAGTAGGTGGTTGCGGCATTTCTGGATATAAGACAGGCCTTCGATAGAGTTTGGCATAATGGTCTTCTCAGCAAAATTAAGCCCTTATTGCCGCCTCAACTATTTTGGATAGTGCGAAGTTTTTTAACGGACCGATCCTTCTCGGTGGTACTGGATGGTGTGGAATCCAGCGTTAAGACCATTGGGGCTGGTGTTCCTCAAGGAAGTGAGTTGGCGCCCACTCTGTATACCTTGTTCACACACGACATTCCCACTGGCTCCAAAATTGCACTAGATGACCCTCAGGACCTTCTCGTCGCAACTTTTGCTGACGACACAGCCATTCTGGGTAGAAGCTCATGTGTCTATGAAGCCACGGACATACAACAGCAATACCTCTATAGTTTTGAAATGTGGGCAAAGCGCTGGAACATTGGCATCAATATAAGTAAGTGTGCCAACGTGACCTACGCTCTACGTAGGGATATCTGCCAGGGAGTCTTCTTGCATAACGAACTACTTGAACAACACTCCAGCTATAAATATTTGGGAGTGCATTTGGACAGACGCCTGACGTTCACAAAGCATATATCCAGCATTACAGCGTCACTCAGGCAAAGAATCAAGAGACTTGGATGGCTTTTAAACCGCAAAAATAAACTGTCTCTTAGAAATAAGGTAACAATATATAAGACCTGTATTGCTCCTGCCTGGCGTTACGGATTGCAAGTGTACGGAATCGCTGCGAAATCCCACTTAGCAAAAATTCGCATACTGCAAGCACAAACTCTCCGCATATTAACTGGTGCTCCCTGGTACGTGAGAACTGCAAATATTGAATGAGACCTATGTGTTCCAAAAGTGGGAGATGTTATAAATAGACAGACTGCAAGCTATATGGTGCGGCTAAGAAATCATCCTAGCATATTAGCAAGGCGTCTCCTGAAGCGACGAAAAAAAGGAGGTATCAGATTGCGACGTAGACTGCCGAGGTCACATCCGGTTGACTTTGCACTAAGGTCGATATAAATGTTGTTAAGCAGACTTAATTTTGTTTTTTTTTTTAAGTTGTGTTGTTTTTTATTTTTAACCAGACTTAATTTTGTTATTTTTTTTTTTTGTTAAGTTGTTTTTGTTATTATTGTTTGTTAAGTTTAATGTAAGTTGTTGAGAAATAACAGTAAAATTAAATGTTTCCACAAAAAAAAAAAAAAAAAAAAAATCAAATGCTGATTGAATTCGAAAATGAAGTTAAAAAGCATAATTATTAAACGGCTTGCAAAATAACAGTCTGCGTTCAAGTAAGCACTTTTTTGCGATAAGGTTGCAGTTGAATTTTGTGTAAGTTAAGGTTATGTTGGCTTAACTTGGCAATTTATTAATAGATTTTAACAAGCGATACCTTGTTTTACGCGTAAGGACCCAAGGGCTCATCTGGGTTTTGACATTTTCGAGAATTTTTAAAAATATCATATTCACCCAACGTTTGAATTTTTAACACCAAAATTAAAAATTATAAAATATCTTATTAAAAATAAAAAATATTTTATTAACAATAAATATATATTGTAGGAGTGTACATACTCAGCCTAATTAATGAAATTTCAAAACCCAACGTCCTTATTCGAATATTAAAAGTAAACGCTCCTTCTACATCGAGTGACATTTCAAAAATACGCTTATCAACACTGTTAATTGGCATTCGGAATGTCGCACCTTAACATGTTCGATAAATGTAGTTTACATTGAATATCAGTTACATTTGCCCAGTTGCCAAAAGAATTTCTTATGGGAATGGCTCTTTTGATCGGCGCGCTTAAAGTTTGATGAGCCCTCCACAACGGATGTTTTGTGCTGTTTGGCGATAGTCGTACTATGTACCAGTGCTGGGCGTCTTCCACTTCTTGTTGTAGAGCCTTAGTGAGTCTGCGGGTAGCTTCTTCAGCCGTTGTTTTGAGGATGGCGATCTGTGGATCTGCCACTCACGTCGCAATCGTCGCTTTTCATAACAAGCAGCTCAATTTGCATACTTGTTTTGTGTGGGTTGGTCTGCATAGTCGTCCCTTTAGGTGTTTAGATTTTGGCTGCGGCAAGAAGTCCGATTCAAGTGAATTAGCAGAGCGGTCGATGTCCGATATTAAGTCGCGGAGTTATAATGTGGGAACTCACGTGTTTCTTGTATTCAGCCAGTTGGTTTTGTGCGATCTGAGTATAAAAGGAAGATTTTATAGCACAGTGCTTTGGCACTTGTCGGTTTGCGTGAAAAATTCTGTAAAGTCTATCAGATCAGTAGTTTTCTAGGGCCAGCTGCCCAGTATGTAGGCCCATCCGGGGAAGCACAGTTCAGTTTGTTTATAGGTTTTATGATTGCGTTATATAACTGCTTTCCTTTGGGAGTCACCAGTGCGTTTGCTTGGCAGTATAGTCTCCTGCTGCTATAAAACACTCTCCTAGTGTATAGTAGAAGTCCATAAATTGATCTTCGGTGACTGTGAAGTGAGCTGGGCAATAGACGGCGGCAATAGTAAGGTTGCCGTAATCTGATTGTACTTTTATTGACGTAACTTTGTTGAATACCTATTATTGAGAAAGTGGTGTTTGATGATTAAGATTCCGGTTTCACCTTGGGTTTTTCCATCCGGATGATCTGTACCGTAGAAGAAGTACTCTTGTATATGAAAGATGTATTTGTTTGTAAGATGCGTGTCTGCAAGCAGCATGACATCGATGTGGTTTTCAATCAGAAATTGAGTTAGTTCAAGTTTGTGCCGTGAATCGCCCTTGGCACTTCACAGTGATATTCTTAGAGAAGCCATTGATTATTTGGACTAATGAGATGCAAGAATCTGCATCAATGTATTCTTTTGATGATTTGTTGCAATATTTTTTGTTGCTAATATCATCACCACAATAGGGCTTTGTGGCTTGTCTATGGGCTGCTGAGCGTTGGGCACAATAGTGTCTGGTTGGATTACTTGAGCAAGCGGTTGTTTGTGGACTAGTTTTTCCAAGCCTGTTTTTAAAGCACTAGCAAGTGAAATGCCTTTTTGCGTAATTGCGGGACCAAATGAAGACCTGGCTGCTTTTACGAAGAATACATTAGGTGTAGTGTGGTATGCTACAAATTCGTTTGGTGTAAACTGGGAACATGCAGTTGCTATTTGTCGAACACGACTTTTCAACTCCTTGTAGATTGGACAAACTCGGTAATTTGCAGTGTAGTTTCCTCAGAAGATTCTGCATTTTTCGAGTTGAGGTCTTCTTTAGGGCAAGCGCTAGATTCTTGACAGCAGCAGAAAGTGCAGTACGTCTTAATATGCCCATATTCCAGGCAATTTGTACATTGCACTGGAGATTTGCGCCTGTGCGGTTCTTCTACTGAAATCCTGCGGTGCAATAAAATCTTTACTTTGTAGATAGACTGAACTTCATTTTTCTTTAAAGGTTCATTTTTTGTTTAAAATGTTTGTTATTCTTTTGGCGACAAACCCTTTTTCTTTTAGGGCATATTCTATTTCTTCTGACTTAACATCTAGTTTTATGCCTTTAAGTACCACTTGCAGACGCTTGCTGCTTTTTAATTCGTACGTATCAGAGACCGACACCGGTGCGTGATTTCAGCACTACTAGTGTGGATCAATATCGGCCCAAACGCACCCATCATGATTTCACTGCCTGGGATGAGTTACATTTTGTTCCAAAAATTTAAAAAAAACAAGACAAATTTAAATTCATAAATGGTTATATCGATTAAGGATGAACTGGCCAAGAAATATGGCTGAAAAACAATTCTCCACTTATAGAAAACATGTTTCTCATAAGTAGTGGGAAGCGTATCTGTCGACTCAACATCGACAATGAGCACTAAACTCGACTGGGATGAGTTATTTTTATTAACAAATTGAAGTTGACCATATTTTAACCAAACGCGACTGCACGAAATAAGCTGTGAGATTTTATTTGGTACTTTTTTGCTGTAACCTAATTTTTAGTAAGAGGAAGAATTTTTCACATATTATATTAATTTATTAAGAATCTAAAATCAATAATTAATAATACTGCATTTAAATTATTTCGATATCTTTTATAGTTTGTAAGATGAAGCCTTTAAAAAAAAATTTCTATTACTATTTTTTTAATATTTTTAATTGGTTGCACTTTTAAGTGCTGTCAGATTAAGATTTTTCCATTATTTTAGCCCAAAACGCCTACAGGAATTCAATTTGAAGGTTTGTTGTGTTCATCCGAGTTGAACTTTGGAGTATTTAAAACAGTAGGTTTTTCAAAAGAACCAACACCAACAGATTTATAGATCAACGAAATAATGACCATATAACTGAAAACTTAAGAAAAAAAATGTTGTATGAAACCTTCGTGTTAGCGCGAAAAACTAATGATGCAGTTTGATTTAAAAGGTCCCAATTAGGGTAAAACCGGTGGGCTTTTCTTTTTTTTCGACTTGCACAGTGTTATAAGTATATTAATCGTGAATATTTGCATGTGCACATAAAGTTATAAATATAATATAAGTTTTAGGGGTTGTTTTTGCACACGATTGAAAGATACTAGGTTACGCCACGCACACGACTGTTACGACCGTTATTCGGCGAGCCGAACTTGTGACGTCACATTATCCAATTAAGACGCAATAGACTCAATATGTATGGGTTTTTTGACAAAACCTACATTCAACTATTACACTCTTTTACTAAGTACCGTTTAACTAAGCAAAACAAAAATGTTGATCAAAATGAAATGCATAATAATAACTGTAAATGTGCAAAATATTTCGTCTCTTCTCGCTTGCATTCTCTTTCTGCTGATAAGAATGAGTGCAGACAATGAATTTTTGAGTGGCACAATTATTTTGACGATCTCATTATTTAAAACTTTTTTACCTTTTAGCACGTGAAATCTTAAATAGTTTTTGTACTTGACTTTAACTGGTTTAAAACATTAGCAAAACTAAAAATTCAATTATTATTTGTTAAAAACTGTGGACAAAACGGCTGAGTTGAGCTTGGTTACAAGATCGTCAATGGTAGCAAAGTTTAACGCTGGAATGACAGTGAAAGACATAGCAAATGAATACAATGTGTCGCGTCAAACTGTGCACCAAATTAATCAGTCTAAAAAACATAACGACATAAGTAACTTACCGGGGTCAGGTGCTACGCGCAAAACAACGCCCACCGAAGACCGTGTCCTTCTCAGGGAATTAAAAAAAAATATATTTCTGAAGCCTCAATCGGCTGCTGATCAATGGAATTCAACTGCCAAAAATCCCATTAGTGAGCGCACAGTCCGACGCCGTTTAAAGGAAGGTGATTTTAAAAGATTAACAGCTAAGGACGTGCTGTACATAACAAAAGCAAACAAACTTAAAAGAATAGCCTTCGCTATGGAACATCTCCACAAGCCCAAAGAGAAGCGTTCTATGGACTGATGAAAGTTCTTTTCAATATAACTCATCAAAAAGCAAATTTGTTGTAAGATTGCCTGGTATACTAAGGCAAAAAAGACGTCCCGTTTGTCAAAAAGTGAACCATGGTGGAGGCTCAGTCATGTTCAGGGATGTGTTGCGTATAATGGTCTGGGTGACTTAGTTCCTACCACTGGCTCGATGAACCAAGATCAATATCTGGCTACCCTAAATGATAATGCATTTCCTTCCAGAGATAGACTTATCAGGGAATCATTTATACTGCAACATGATAAAGCCCCATGTCACAAAGCTCGTATGATTTCGACTTTTCGAAAGATGTTGGGGCTTTGAACTTTGAACTGGCCACCTCAAAGTCCAGATTTAAATATTATAGAAAACGTCTGGTCTCTTTTAAAGCGAAAGAGAGAAGTTTCGTTGAATAAAATCAGAGATGAAACAATTTCTGAGGTCGCTTCCCTATGGAAAGAGATATCTCCAGAAATTCTTAAGAGCTTAGTGGACTCAGTACCAAGACGCCTTCAAAAAGTTATTGAATCCAAAGGAGGCTATATATTTACAAACTTTGTTTCATTTTTTTTACCGTTGTTAAGCTAAAAATTAGTTTTCGTAGTGTAATATACTTGTCAAAATACTTATGCCAACACATGAAATTACAAATGAATATATATTTTTTTAAGTTTCTACGAAAAAATATTTGTTTACCTATTTTTAAGTTTATATTAGTTATTACTAAAAAAGAAAAAATAAACAAGAATTCTTAACAAAGCCGTTTCAAAATTACACACCAAAATGAACTATTTTTATTTCGTCAAAATAGTTATGCCGACTAGTGTATGTAGTTAATCGGCTCCTGCTGCTGATTGGTGACCCCGCATAATATAGTAAATTGTCAAGTGCATCTAATGTGGTACATAATAACCCTTTATGTGCCAAACATATTCTACAATAGATGGTCAAAGTGCGAAAATGTTGCCAAATTTGTATCTTTGTATGAAAAGTATGTAAGTTTTTAAAATATATTTATGAAACTTAGCACAGATGCATTTTACATATAAACAATAATATCCTAAATAGATGAGATGGGTCAACTATATCATATATTGTAACGAACCTTTATGCTTTAGCCGGGCTAGACTCAGCTTTCAGGACTCGTGCCAACAAATTTATTTGTAAGGCTCTTTCGATACATAATAGCACTTAGTTGGATTCAATATAACAGAGTAATTGCTTTATTGGCGAGGTCGCCGAAATAGTTAAAAAAATAAATGGGCTGGTGGTTGACGTGTTCTGCTGGTTTCAGTCGTACTTCGGATTTTAATATGACTAAATAAAGATGGCCTTTCATTATCGCCTGTCAGCAACCTCCCAAGTGCCACCTTCAGTAACTGCCAATTCTACCTATGGCTTCTACTATAACGTGGATATCGCTGACACTCATGCTCACAGGATACGTTGGCAAAGCTCTCGCTACGTAGGAAGCTACTAACACTCTTGTCCACACGAGAATCAGTTAAATGCCCTCTCGTCCCTTGAATGCTGTCGGTACCAACAGGTCTCCAGTTACGTGGAAGCGATTTAACACTCTGGTGTTCACAAGAACTAGTTAAGCAGCCCTCCTGAAACGCAGATATTTACCACATTCTCCTGCTTACAAAAACTAATCAGTGTATTCTCCCGCCACGAGGATACCCACGTAGAGGCACAAGATACTGGAGCGTACGATGTTACGTGGCAAGGCTATGACGATCGGCTCTCTAATCAGTCCCCGTTTACTCGATTATCTCAGAACTTCGCTAGGGTGAGATCAGGGTGTGATCCTTGTTGATCCTGACAATGTGGGCGTGATCCGGTGAGGAAGGGATCCTTGCTACTCCTAGACGGGATCTGCTGAAGATCCTCGGTAATCCTGGCGGGATCGAGTGTTTTCGATGGTGACGATGTTGCTACTAGGCGGGATCTTCAGGAGTTCCTTGGTAATCCTGGCTAAAACTGGTAATCCTGACTGGTAGTTCTGGTTATATCTGGTAATCCTGACGGGTAATCCTGTGTAGAACTTGTTATCCTGTTGACGGAACATCGTGGTCGCGTGTGTTGAATGGTTTTGGTGGTCTCGAACCGATGTTCGACTTATCTCGATTATCCACGCTGCTGTCGCCCTTTTAAAGGTGTTGCTAAGTGCCCACATAACGGTAGCATCGCCTGATGAGAGGTCATGCATATAGAGAGCCATAGGTAACGACAATGCACATATGCATTTTACACATAAATATAGTACATATCCTAAAATGGATCACATCGGATAACTATATTATATATTTTCGGTTACAATCTGAGTTTGTTGTATGAAAAACTTTTTGTTTATCAATATACCTCTACCAAACTCACGATATCTATGTCTCAGTCTGTACTTTACTAGCTGACCAAATCTGATCAAAATCGGATCGTTACATCATACGTTATATACTTTGAAATAGAGATACTTTTTATAAAATATACACATTTTTCAACATTTTCTGACTTTGATAAGCTATTGCAGATAATGTATGGAAAATGTAGAAGTCGGAGGTATGTCATTAGATGCGCTTGACATTTTCCTATATTATGCGCTTCCAAAACAGATCCCCCAATCAGCAGCAGCCGCCAATTAACTAAAAAAAAGTGCCTATTTGGCATACACTGTGAGTCTATTGCGTCGTCTTTGGTAAAATGTGACATCACACGACTGTGACGCAATATCGTGCGCGTGGCGTATCCTAGTATCTCTCAATCGTGGGCGCCTGTGGTTGAGATAGCCCACGCAATTGTGAAGACCCGAGTTTAAGTCCAGGTGTGTGAACATTTTGTTTTTTTTTAATTTTTCTTATTATTACTTTTTGTTTTTACTATTCTATTTTTTTAGTCAAGTAAAAATAGTCTAAAGTAAAAAAGTATTCATTTTATAATTCGGAAGCTAGTGAAAATTGCATTTGAAATTTGGGATTTTCATATTCGTCATTATATATCAGGCCTCTCTCTTTCTCTCTCGGCTTTATCAAAGCTGCATGTGACAGAAAAGCGATATTGTTTATGCTTTCGCACCTCTGCGTTCTGTTTAAAGATTTTGAGTATACAGATTCAACAAACTAATTATCTAAATCAGCCGGTATATACAACTTTAGTCAGTTGGCACACAACAGATGCGGTGGTGCTTGTGATCTTGTTGGGCCCCCGGTTCGAATCCGGGTTTAAGTACCTGGTTTTTTTTTAAATTCTTATTATTACTTTTTTTACTTTTTATTTATAAGTCAAGGTAAAAATTTTTTAAAAGCAAAAAAATATTAATTTTATTAAAAATATATTCGGAAGTTTGTGTTCGTGTATTTGCATTTATTTGCATTAACGAAATTCTTATTTATTGTGCGACTTGACTTAAATTGTATGTCTGTACGTAGGTTCCACATACCAACTGGAGCATAAGAACGCGAGATAGTGAGTGACAGACATAAAATCTTCGCGAATGAATTAACAATATTGCTTATGCAATGCCTAAAAGGTTACGAGTAGTATTGCGATTAATTTAACTTTATTAACTTGCTATGTTGATTTTTGGTAAACAGTGTCGATTTACTATATAATAACAATGATCAATATTCTATTAACATAGCTTGGAGGGTGGACGGTGTTTATTTATGAACCGGGTAGGTAACACTCGGGTATTGTGCACACGGGTGTTCTCATTAAGAAAATTCAAGGTCGAACCTTTTGGCTGCAATCATAGTGATATTGTAGAATATGATAAGTTGCCTTTTGATTTTATTTTTTGGACTGAAGGCGTAGCAACGCGCCCCGGGCAAGCTAGTTTTATAATTATTTCCGTAGTCTATTTTTTTTTTTTTTTGAATAGTTCTTTTTTTTGTATTATTTTTCCAGAATTTTTATACCCTTGCAAAAGGGTATTATAATTTTGTCTCGAAATGTGTAACGCATAGAAGGATACGTCTCCGAACCCTCAAAGTATATATATTCTTGGTCAGGACGAAGAGCTGAGTCGATATTGCCATGTCCGCCTGTCCGTCTGTCTGTCTGTTCGTCTGTCTGTCCGTCTGTCTGTTTCTATGCAAAGTTTTTGGCTTTATCTATATCATATAGCTATGGAGGAAAAAATGGACGATTCATTTATATCTTATAGCTACAATAGGAACAAAAAACTTTTTTTTTAAGATATCCAAACCAAAGTTGGCTTTCAAAATTTTATCTTTTTTTTATGCAGAATAATATACTTATTTTTTTTTTATTATTATTCACCATCTTTTTTTTTTTTAATTAGATAGAAAACGACTTGTTTCATGTGCTCAGTCGCATTGTGTAGTTTTAACTTGCTGGTGTGTGCTAAACGGGTTGGTCTTGAGTCGTTCTTTCCAGCTTCGTAGTACTACGTTGAAGACTTTTTCCTGTCGTTTCCTGTGCATTGTCTGCCACTCCATTGAGGCACAAGATACTGGAGCGTACGATGTTACGTGGCAAGGCTATGACGATCGGCTCTCTAATCAGTCCCCGTTTACTGGTCTGATCGATAGTCTCAGAACTTCGCTAGGGTGGGATCAGGGTGTCATCCTTGTTGATCCTGACAATGTGATCGGGATCCGGTGAGAACCCTTGAAGATTCTGGCGGTATTGGAGGGATCAAGTAGGGATCTTATTACCCTGGCTTGTATCGGTGGGATCCGGAAGGGATCCTTGCTGCTCCTAGACGGAATCTGCTGGAGACCCTTGGTAATCCTGGCGGGAACGGGTGTTCTCGATGGTGCTACTAGACAAGATCTGTGGGAGATCGTTGGTAATCCTGACGGGAACGGGTGTTCTTAATGATGGTGGGATCCGGAAGGGATATTTTCTGCTCCTGCTGGAGATCCTTGGTAATCCTGGCGTTATTTAACTCTCCACGATATTTTCAGTTTAAATCTGAGTTTGTTATATGAAAAACTTTTTTGTTTATCAATATATCTTAACCAAACTCACTATAGCTATATCCCAGTCTGTACTTTACCAGGCGACCAAAATTGATCAAAATCGGACAGAGACATCATATGCTATTTAATTTGAAATCAATACTTTCCATAAAAGATACAAATTTTGCATCATTTTGTCAAGTTATTGCAGATAATCTATGGAAAATGTAGATATCAGGGTATGACATAATGTGCGCTTGACATTTTCCTATATTATGCGGGTAGTCATTTTCAAAACATATGTGTCAATCAGCAGCAGCTGCCGATTAACAAAAAAAAGTGCCTATTATTCATACATTGTGAGTGTTGTGCGCTATGTTTCTGAACATGTGACGTCACTTGTTCGCGGCGCAATATAACGGAACATAACGGTCGTGCGCGTGGCGAAACCTAGTCTTTCTTAATTGTGAGTTGCGCTCATCTTTTTTTGTTAATAGCTGATTTGTTGCTTTTTCGGCAACGTTCACGTATTGAAAAGTTTGAGTAAAATCCATTTCTTTGGTATAGTCTTCTACGCTCTTTCGGTTTAGCTCCGCTTATTTTGCGCGATTTATTCGTTGCAGTTAGAATTGATTTGTACATTATGCCCTTGTTTTAAGATAATTAATTAATCAATTTATTAAATATAGCGTCCTTTCACAATTTGTGAATCACACTTTTAAGGTCTTGGCTTTTGATTTGCTAACTTCTATGAATTTTTTAACCGGAGCGAAAAAGAATACGTCCGATAGCACTCAATGCCGAACTTAAACAAACATTTTTTTAAATCTAGTATTTTTGTTGTTGCTTTTTTTCGAGATAAGCTTGCAGTTACTCGGCTTTCTTATAACCGATTTAAGGAAGCTTTAAATTTTTTGAAAGCTATGCATTTCATACTTTTTTAATACCACTTTTTAAATGCGTCAAGGCAACAGTTTGAACCATGAGGATCAGTATCTATCTATATTATAGTTCTTGAAAATTTGTAAAGTATACCTAAAAAGAAACGAAATTGTTAGAAATTTTTGAAGTCAAATTTATGTGCTTGGCAAATAGTGAAAATAAATATCCAATCTTCATATCCATTTTTGTGAGAGGCCAGAATACATTTCTTTTATAGCCCTTAAAATATAAACAACTGTTGGCTTAATTTGATCGTAAAATCAAAATATTAATAAAACTTAACCTTGATTGTTTTAACACAAAATATATTTAACACATTTTGCAATTTTTGCTCCAAAGCTAGAATTTCGATTATTTGTATCACTCTTTGGATCTGTAGGCTTACTTATTGTTAAATAAAGAAAATAAACTTTTAAATATCATTCGACAAATATATAAGTTATTAGCTTAGGAGTGGGAAATGGAAACTATTAATTTTTGTGTAAAAATTTCCAAATTCAAAAAATAAATTGATAGCCGTCAAACAAGGTATCGTTTGTAATCTATAAATAAATGACGAAGTTATAGCCCTGAATCCGCCACTTTAACATACCAAAAATCGCTTTTTCGACTTGAGATTTCATTTATATGCTGAGGAAGAAGAATAACAGTTGAACGTAAAATACATGCATTGACTTACGCTTGGTCTTAAACGGGCAAATCTGACGGGTATGTTGGCTATAAATGGCTATAACTTAGCCATTTATTCATTGATTTTAATGAACGATACCTCGTTTGATTCAATTGAATGATGAACTGTCCACTTTGTTTTGTTTTTGGTAATCCAAATGCATCTGAAAAAATCCACCCTCACCCTCATCTCAAAAAATTGTGTACTTAAAAGCAATGTGTCATTTTGCAAACCGTTTTATAATTTGGTTTTTTAATAGTTGGTCGTTGATTTATATCAAAGAACCCGTAAAAAGAGATTTTTACACAACACTGCGAAAGATTTATGGGCTAGTAACTTCTTCATTTGTCGACCGATACTTTCAAAATGTTTAGTATTGCTATATTGTCTAGACTCTATATCAAAATAGAATGTCGCACTAGTGAAAAAGATCACAATTAGGACTTCTGTTATAAGCATTATTCTGCCTGGGTTAAGGGAACTTTTATCAGGTTGATGGTTTAATTATAAACATCTTCAACGGTTAATAAAGAAAAACAATATGATTTTCTGAGTCAAATGCCTTAAACATTACATAAAGCTTTACCTGTTTGAATATTCAAGAATTACCTACTATTTCACATGGCGTGAATAATTGCAAAAATTACCAAGTGCAAAAAGAAACACCTTTGCTGGGGTATTTAATTTTTGTAATCCAGTAGATAATTTTTACCCCTTACCAATTAAAAATGATTAAAGGTGGGTAATAAAACAGTTCAAATGTATTTGACTTAGCATTTATTTTATTATCTATATATTATTTACCAGAATTAATGATTTTGCACGATCCGTCCACCCATTTGTCTACATAATCGGAACTAGGGACATTTGACATTGTAATCCTCTTTGAAAATTTTATTCCGATCGAATTATAATGCCAAATTTATCCAAAACTTCTATTTTAAATTTACAGGACAACATCGTACATGCCCTTGAAGTACTATGTTTTTTTGCACTGCAGGTTGAAATACTTAATTGAAGTGAATGTGCTGCTCTGTTTGATTTGAATGTGTATATGCATGTGAGTACCTACATACATATGTATGTTATGTATGTTCGAGATGTTGGTACAAGTAAAAACCTTAAAGACAGTTAAGGTCTTTGATAGAAGTATAATAGATTAATTTTGATATTCAGACATTTTGAATAATTAGCAAAATTGCATCAAATACTTAATGAAATTTAGAAAATGTGATAGTGCTTTAACTAACAAAATTGAATTCAGAAATTTCTTGGGTCAAATATTTCGAATGGCAATTATCTCTGTGCTAGTCTAATTGATATTCTAGCTCCTTGTCCCTTTTGGCTTCAGCGGTGTTGGTAGTATTCATAAATCATAAAACAAATGTGAATGAATTAGCCCGACTACAAGACACTTCGTGAATTGGTGTCAAAACCACGAAACATTTTCACAATTTCACGTTAAAAAATTAAGCGCTTTCTTAACACATGGAAAACTGTTTTTTACACAACTTTATCATTTCATAGCTAATCGTATTAAAATTTTCAAGGTACTGAATAAACTGAAAACACTGCAACAGAATTTGGCATCACGAACATCTAATTGTCAATCACTCATTTGTGTATTTTGACTTCACTCTCGTATTTAACGGATGAGTTCATATATGAAATGAGTGACAAAGCCAAGCATTTAAAAAACAATCTTTTTACTGATGAAAGAGCATCCGTCCATATTTATATAATAAAAATTTATAAATTTAATATATTCTATTAATATATAGTAATTTTATATTTGTCCACAAATTTTTGTAACACTACTCTAATTGTTTTTTTATGTGAGCATTTTTAGTATCATAAATAAAAGTTCGGAGTTAATTGTGTTATCCAAAGCTATAAACGAACGCAGAAATTTTTTTTGGGAATCTGGCGGCCAATTTTACATGTGTATTGATTGTAATAAGTTAGTAAAATCAAGCATGTCAAAATCTGAAAATCTAAATAAACAAATCGTAATTATCGATTTGGGGGGATGTAAAGAGTAATATACATACAGTTAAGCAATCGGATACGGCCCGATCGACTTGGATATTGATGCTGATCAAGAATTTATATATACACATATGTATATACTCTTTAGTATCGAATACGCCTGCATTTGCCAATAGAATACATTTGTATAATTTAACTACCCCTTTTAATATTTGAAATGGGTACAGGGAGTAATTAACCGAAAACACAAACACACAAGAAACACACACATACGCAATGCACATGGGTATGAACAAACAACATTTATAATCGCATAGAAATTGTTTGACATTATGGGCAAAATGTTATTGTGTGCATGCGGCTCGGACTACTCGCATAAATCTCAGCAAATTTGAAATCTCATTGACAATTGAAAATGTGACCAAAATCATGCAAGCTAAGGCATCTCTCATTCGTTATCTCCCTCTCTTCACTCCGCCTACCTACTTCTACATCTAGTGTAATGGGGCTCTGGCAAATTGAAAATACATTTTGCACAATTACAAATTGCAATGAAATTGATTTATCACGCACAAACGGACGAAGGTCACGAAAGCCACATAAATTTTGACACACCAGGCTGGCCAGCAACACACTAGGCAGGGCACTGTCCAATGCCCGGGACTGCAGCGTGTAACAGTTTTAGGCTGCATCGCTACTTTACCATATATATATGTACATATTGGGCATATTATGATGCCTCTGTAGGTCCCCACAGCTGGCCAGATTGTCCGCCATTTTATTTCTTTTCTAACTCTTTTAGGCCTATAAATAATGCACATTACTCTGCCACAAACGCAAAGTCACTGTACACTAGCGAGCTGTGAACATTATACATCTATTTCAGCATTTACTTATACTCGTATAATCGAAAAAAATTTGGAATGTACAAAAAAACAGCTATTATCAGTGTATCAAATATACAAGCTTTTTCAGAAAACTTTTTATACAAGATTCCCATTTTCTATGTTCATCATATTGCAAATGTGTGTTTATTTTACAGTTTAGATATTCCACTCAAATCGATAAAAGCGATATACATGCACAATTTTTAAAGTTATTGCTTTAGTTTTTGAAATATACTTAATCTGGGTATGGTATACAGGAACCTACATACCAAATTTTATGTGTCTAGCATTAAGTCTCTTAAAACTTTTTTAAAGCACTCATACAGACAGAAAGACGGACATGGCTAGTTCGCTATGTAATGTCCAATGTGGTTATTCATATATAGTACTCTGAAACGATCTATATACATATCAACACTCTTGATACATATTGGAGGTTGAACCGGTTAGTGAATTTGTCGGATGGGATTCTCTAATCAGCGACTAGCAAAAACAGCCTGTGGGGGGGTTCGTTGACTCACTCATACTAACGACATATCGACATAAACTTTAAATAGAATCCCTTAAGCCTTTTATACTGGTTGGATAGTATAGTTTGAAAAAGAGAAAAGGAAAAGAGAAAGAAATAGTTAAGAGAAGAAAAGTTAGAAAAAGAGATTTGAAACAGGCATATTGATATTGAGCTACGAAGATGTCATAGTAACTCGCTTCTATACCCACCCTACCTTTGATTTTTCTTTAGCAAATGGTTCTGAAAAATCCCAAAAATGTTTCACTACTTTAGTTTACCCCTCCAATGCTTTTAGGAAACACGAAATTTAATTATCCATAATAGGTCATATTCTCCATAGATTTATTTACATAATTAATTCTCAACTCGAAATTCATTTTCGTATACTTTACAATTTTTATACGATTATCATCGCAAAACAAATATTCATTTTAGAATTTACTACAAATTGATATAATAATACAATTCATTTTACAGTAATCAGTCAAACTTTTAAGTTTTATAACTTAAATTTCAATAAATGCATTTATGCATTGTGTTAAGGCTTTACTGTTGTTTACAGACAGCTAAACAAAAATTTACGCGATCTTCTTTACAGATTTATGTTATTCGTAAATACGTTAACAGCTTTATGTTAAATGGGTTCTCGATTACGTTATCATAACAATGCCATATGAGTATATTAACAGATCTCTGTTATTTATCTGTACTTTAACATTGTTTTTATGTTAACCTGATGGGTTAACAGTGAACTCGACAAACTCTTGACAAATTATTTTAATTATCAAAATCGATGCACTGAATCATACAAAGTTTTGTTTTAATTGCAATCTTTCTTTCATTGCTTATGCACACTATTTTTATTTTTATTTTACTTTAAACAAATAACAACATTAACGCTGCATGGTTTTGCTCAAATATTCACGAATTTTAAAAATACACTTTGTATGTTTCACGCACTTATATTCTGTTCTTTTTAAATCATTTTTTAATTATTATTTCACGAATCTCTTTAATGCATTGAATATATTACTCCTTCAATCTTCTTCGATACACTCACCCTTACAAAATAAATCCGATGAAGGCCTCCATTGGTACTTTGTGTAGCATTGTAGTTTAATTGCGTAATATCGTAGACATATATGGTTGTATGCTTCTAAAGAAAGAATAATTAATAATATTTTCAATGCAGTTTGATTTTTAAATTTGTACAGGCAAGTAACACAAGTTAAAGTAAAGATATAAAAGTCGGACATATGATTTTTTTATACTCTTAATCGGACAGATATGCAGATACGCATATAACAATGTAAATTTAACAGACTTTCTGTTAAAACTTAGTTTGACTCTTCACTGTAATTAAATGTGCTTTACTATACTTTATACAAATTTTATATATCAAATAATATTTCAAAATTAATAACACAAAACTCAAGCTGCACTTCAAGTCAGCGAATATGTATGTGATTATAGATGGATCTGCTGCGTCTACGCTTGCAGTATGCAGACCGCTGCGTCTTGTTGCGCTTATGAACGCGCTTGGCGTTCGCAGGTCACAGTTTGCAGGTTTCACAAAGCGAGCTCGTACAAGTTGGGCACTCTTTAGGCGAAGGCGTACAGGTGCGTCTAATAGACAGGTAGTCGTGCTGACTCTCTTCGCGTCTTGTGTAGGCAATGAGGCTGCTAACGCAAACTCAGATCGCTTCAGGGGGAAAATGTAAATAAGTACGCCGTCTTGCTGTTATTAGCAAAGTTACTTACTTGCAACAGGAATTTAAGAACTAGATGACGAAATATGGTGGCTCAATTAGCGCAGGCTAAAGCAACGCACATATGCTTGCTTCGCGCGAGCACTAATATTATTCTCGATCTATTGTCGAATATAATGCAGACAAATTAGAAATACAAAATCGGAATTAGTAGAATTACCAACATTCTCTCAAAATGTGGCTCTTACCGTTTGTGCTAAATATAATTGTGGGTGTGATCGCACAATTATCTTAAGCGCAAAGAAATCCGGGGTCGCTTGCATTCAGCAAGTATGCTTATAGTTTTCACAATATAAATTTGACTGATTTGCGCACTTTTCAATTGGATGCCAGCAGATTAAATTTAGCTTGTTGCTCGTATGAATTCCAAATCGAAAAAGAAGGATGTGCTGGCGTGCGTGAAGTTGGTCGCTTTGCAGCGCTGCCAGCTGATCTTATATTGCAGTTCAGTGTCAAAAAAAATACTAAAATTGCATATGCAATTTTATGCGCGAGAGTGTTGCCATACCGATAAACTTAATTATACGATAGTTAACAGAAAAACTTAACGAATGTCTGTTAGAAGGTGGTTACGATTTAAAAATAATGTAACTATAATGATATAACATTTTAAATATTTCCAGTACAAGCATAAACATCTTCTTGCTGCCAGAAATTGTTCATTACAACCACAAATTAATTCTAAAATCTTGATTCGGGAATTAATTTGAAAACAGAACAGTTACTGCTTTATGTCTTTGGCATGAAAAGTGCCTTGTAAACGTCCTTGTAAGTCTTCTAGGATATAGTAGCTATTTCCTGATCTCTCTCTTACTCTGGCTTTTAACCATTGTGGGTTAAGCTTAGCATTTATACCTTTCTGAAAGTGGCTTTGGGCGAAGTTCCGCCTAAAAACTTCTTGACCAATTTTAAATTGAATATTACGAGTCCGCAGATTATAATGCTGTGCATTCTGATCATATGCTTTAGCTATGTTACTACGCAGTTCTTTACGCAACAACTTAAGTTGATCGTCGCGTTGTAGTACGTTTTGCGGTTCATCTAAAATATTTAGTTTCTTAAGTAGACCATAATGACTTCCGTGAGTTGACATGTCAAATCCAAACAAAGCATGATATGGGGAACAGCCTATGCTCTGATGAAAAGCGTTGCGTAAAGCGCAGCTTATCGCATAGATGTGTAAATCCCATTCAGTATGGTCAGAGTTTAAATATGCACGAATTGCGGCTATGATTGAACGATTAACTCGTTCCGACGCGTTTGACTGTGGCGAATAAAGGGCTGTGTACATATGTTTTATGCCAAGAGAAGTTAACCACGCGTTGAAATCAACTGCCTTAAATTGCGAGCCATTGTCACTTATCAATAACTCTGGGATACCAAACGAAAAGAAATTCTGATCTTGCAGAAAAGTCTGAATGTTTGCAGTCGTAAATTTCTTTAAAGGACAAAGCCAATGAAATTTAGACAAATGATCAACAACGATTAACAAACCAATGTAACCACGCTTGCTTCGGGGATATGGCCCTAATATATCTATGTATAATCGTTGAAATGGCCTAATAGAAATTGCGGGTTGTCCCATTGGAGGTTTTAAAGTGTGATTTGGTGCTTTTGTTGCCTTGCATATATTACAATTGCGCACATAATCACGCACGTGCGTCACCATCCCGGGCCAATAGAAATATCTGCGGATTAATTCCAATGTTTTAACTATGCCTCCGTGCGATGATATGACTACATCATGTGCTCTCTTAATTACATCAGCCGTGAGGTCTACAGGAATCCAAAGCTTCCAACAGCGTTGTCTGCCTAATTCGGTACCATCCTCATGTTCGGTTCTGATATACACGAACTTGTCTATAACTTTTAAGTCTGGATACTGATCTTGGTCATTTGTTATTTTTGCTCTCAACTGCTGATAATCTACATGTTCAAAACATGGGGAATCAAGATCTATCTCTGGACCTATTTCTTCAAGTGCATCTATCTCTTCTGAGTACATACGAGAGAGTGCATCTGGAACTATATTTTCACGACCTCGTCGATGACTTATGGTAAATTTATAACCTTGTAACTTCATAGCCCAACGAGCGAGTCTTCCTTTCAAATTCGGCTGTCGCATTAGCCATACTAAGCTTGCATGATCGGTAATTACTTCGAATTCTTGCAATTCTAGGTAACAACGAAATTTTTCTATCGCTTCCAATGCCGCGAGACATTCACGCTCAGTAACGCTGTAATTACGCTGGGCGGTGTTGAGCTTTTTAGACATGAAAGCCAATGGTTTCTCAACATCGTCTTCTGACAACTGAATTAACACGGCGCCAATGCCAAAATCACTAGCGTCGCAATGTACGTAAAACTTTTTGCTAAAATCGGGATTACTCAATACGGGTGCTGTGGTCAACAAACTCTTAAGTTTTTCAAAAGCTTCTTGAGCAGAGTCTGTCCACATAAACTTTTTTTTCTGTGATAACAGCTCAGTTATGGGAAATGTAGCGTCTGAGAAATTCTCAATAAAGCGACGATACCAACCAACCAAACCTAAGAAAGCTCTGACTTGTTTTAAAGTCTTCGGAACGGGCCATGCCTTAATAGCTTCTACTTTGGCTGGGTCTGTTGAGATGCCATCATTACCGATAACATATCCGAGATACTGGACCTCTGTTACACAAAATTTGCTCTTAGCGACGTTCAGAGTGAGGTTTGCTTTCCGAAATTGTTCTGAAAGTTTGATCAAAATTGACAAATGCGAATCAAAATCCTCTGACACGACGCATAAGTCATCTAAGTAGCCAAATACACAGTATTTCAACTCAGGTGGTATTAATTCATCCATCAGACGACACATTGTCTGAGGAGCATTGCAAAGACCGAATGGCATAACTGTAAATTGGTACAATGGACGACCAGGTACTGTGAAAGCAGTAACTGCTTTCGATTCTGCAGATAAAGATATTTGCCAAAAGGCGTCTTTTAAATCAATCTTAGTAATTATATTAGCCTTTGGTAATCTAGCAAATATACCGTCAATACTTGGGAGAGGATAAGCATCCTTCTTAGTAAATTCATTAATCTTACGAGCGTCTAGGCATAGGCGCAGTTTTCCTGGCTTAATAACCAAGCGCATGGGCGAACTCCATGGGCTGCATGATTTTTCAATAACTCCAAGAGCGAGCATTCTATCGATTTCTTTATACATTAGTCTTTCCACAGCGGGAGAAACGGGATAAAAGCGTTGCTTTATGGGTTTTGCAGATCCCACATCGATCTCATGATTCAAAAGTGTAGTTTTTCCTAAGCCTTGTAATTCAAAATTAGGAAAAAGACTGATCACAGCTTCTAAACGTAAACGTTGTGCATCCGTCAAAGGGAAATTTGTCTCTGACAAAGAGTTTCTTTCTATTGTCTTAGGTGAAGAAGCATCTACTGCAGAAATCAACCCAGGAGCAAGTTCAAATTGTCTCCAAAAGTCTATTCCGAGTATAACACGCTTATTGATAGAGGGAATAATGAAAAAGTTAATGGGGCTTTTCCTATCTCTGTAACTCACATCAACTGAAATAAGGCCTAATATTGGATGACTATTACCATCTGCAGTTTTCACTTGTGATGTAACTTTTCGAAATTTTGGGTACTTAGACCAATCAGTTAGAGCTAGATTAGCGCCTATGCAGCTAATATTGGCTCCAGTGTCGAGTAAACCAAGCTCAGAAAACTCAAGGAAAGATACAGGTGCATAAAAACGACCGTCTGCAGCTTCGTCTATTACTGCAGAGACCAGCAATTTACGTGTCCGACGTATTTTACGCCAAAAAGCACGCAAACGTATAGTAGATCTCTTAGGTTTGCCTTTAATGCTGTGTATTTCGCTATTAAATATTCTGGCTCGAGTCTCATAATATTTTTGTACTCTTTCGTGATACGGTAACATTGAATATGATTTTGTGTTTTCTTTGTCCGTTTGTGTTAAGTTTTCTTCACTATCCTGAGCAGATGTATTAAGCTTTGATCGCTCTGTCGGACCTGATGGTGAAGAATTTAGCTTAGGTGTAAAAACTATTGGAGGGCCATCCGACTGTTTTCGTCGGATGGAACTTTCCGAAAATTTTCAGATCGCTTAAGGCAGGTGGTGCATTGGGGCTTATACACTCCTTTTGCGCCGCAGCCGTAGCAGAAAATGGTTCGCTGCTGAATGCACATGTCCCATACATGACCTTCCTTGTCGCAGTTCCAACAAATAAAAATTTTGTTTGGTTTACGAATCGCATCTATATTCAAGTCAGAGTTTGTGCTATCCAAACTGTCATCTTCCTCGATAGCGGCTACTAATCTTTTATACGGTTTCTGAATTGGATTAGACTTTGCACTACGTCTTAACTCGTTTTCTTGAAATAGGTTCTCGCGCAGCTGTACCAATTGCCGAAGGTGTGCTGCAGAATGTATAGTTACATACAGCAAAGCCTGTCTCAGTTCAGGGACAAGATTTCTTTTCAATTGCTGAAGCAATCTATACTCATCTAGAGGTATTGACAATCGTGACACCAGAGTCATGAAGTCATCAAAAAATGTCTCAAAAGGTTCTCCTTCTCGCTGCTTGCGAGCACGGATATCTTCCATAATCAAATCATCATCTTTGTTATCGTGGTATTGACTTTTAAAAGCTTCGCAAAATTCTTCCCACTCAACTACTTGAATACCCTTACGGTATCTCCAGTACCATTCTCGAGCTTTACCTACCAACAGGACGTGTAAGGTTTTGCATAATAAAGAAAAGTTGTTTTGCAGGCAATCTGCTGTAAGGGCTCTTACGCGATATAGAAATTCTTCTACAGTTGGACCCTTTACGGAACCATCGAACTTTATGTTCCAGCCTTGCACTACTTGTGTGGCCTTTTCTGGACTTAACGTCGTTGCTGAATATGCACTCAATCTGCTGGGTAAATTATTAAGTAAGGACGACACATGACTTCGAGGTTGTAATTCTGGGAGTGAACTCGCCTCTTTATCATTGATATTCAAATTTGATAGCTTTCGGTCAATAATATTCTCAATTTTCTCAAAAATCTTCTCGTAATCTATATGAATTTGAGAAGAGGGCGAAGATAGTCTCTCAGGTGAGTGTTGGACTAGTCTTTGTGGTAATCGTCTTATTGGCGGGCGACCTTTTCGATTCGACCGATTTCCTTCACGATTTGTTGTTTTTGTATGCATAGGAAGCACGTTATTTAATGACTGTGAAGGTAATACACCTCCAACGGCTCCTAAATGCGAAGTATCTAATATACGGGCTTTAGATCGGCCCCTAGTGTTATGGGTCTTCTTAAGTGTTCCTAAATTAGGTTGTGTTTGTATTCCGGCCTCAATATTATTCTTGCTAAGATCTTTATCATGTAAAAGGACTTGGCAGGTCGGACATTCATGGGTCTGGGATATATAAGTCTTAATACAGTCGTAATGAAATTTGTGACTGCATTTTGTTGTCACAATATGCTGCGTTTCTAAAAGAACTTGTGTGCAAATTTTACAATTCAAGTCTGCTGCGACAGATGTCTGAGACGAATCTCGCAGTTCTTCATCACTTCGAATAAGTGTCATTTTATATTTATTAAAGTCTGCTTTTGTATATTTCAAAACTTTAACTAAATAATATACGATAAATTGGTTTTGGTTGTCAAATTTTTAAATATTTCGTTTCCTTTTTACATTGGGGGTAAACAAAAGTAGAATTTGTATACGCTGTTTCTAATATAAAGTTTGTGTTGCTTTCTAGGATGTTGTTATGCAACTAAATGTAGATGCTCTTGTGTTCGATAGCTTTCTAAATACCTAGTAAAAAAAATTGTAAGTAGTGGACGATATAAAGGTCTATGCCTTCATTCGTAATTTCCTGACTTCTCCCAAAATTAATATGATACTCAGATTCTACGAGATGAACTACAAATAAATGAAAGTGTGTAGAGTGCTAGTTATTTACCGATTATCAGATAACTCTTGACAGTTAAACTCTGGGGTTAATCTAAAGCGAATTGCTGAAGATCAAGTTCCACCAGTTGCTGACAATTGAACCAATAACGTTGGTAACTAAACTCTTATAAATGTTGAAATAAAGAAATGATATACCAAGAAAATAGCCGTAAGTTGCTCAGTTAGCTGCTTGTCACGGTTTGAAATATCGGACTCATGCCAAATGTCAAAATTCCAGAAACAAAGTAGCTGGTTGAACGCGTATTGCGCATGTACGAGATATATAAATAGGATAGAAGAGAAAGAAAAGTAACAGATAAATTAAAAAGAAAAACTATCTGTGATTTAATATATTACAATTGGGACTCCAGAAAATAATAGGGAGCTTTACTGTCTTGTTCTTTATTTGATAGATTTAACCATTTATGACTTCAGGTGTTGTGAAGAATTTGTTCTTGAAAATTATTTATATTTTTCTTTCTGGTTAACCTATCGTGTTGGGTGCCAAAATTTTTATGCACAGCCAAACAACAATTTCACATATTATCCTCGCCAGTTGGACGTTAAAATTGGTTTAAAAAAAAACGTAATTCCAGAAGGACGCGAAAAATGAAAATTTATATAATCAGCTGACAGTTAGCAGACAGATAGGCTGCCCCACGTTGGGCGCCAAAAAATTTATGTAATATCCAATGTGGTTATTCATATATAGTACTCTGAAACGATCTATATACATATCAACACTCTTGATACATATTGGAGGTTGAACCGGTTAGTGAATTTGTCGGATGGGATTCTCTAATCAGCGACTAGCAAAAACAGCCTGTGGGGGGGTTCGTTGACTCACTCATACTAACGACATATCGACATAAACTTTAAATAGAATCCCTTAAGCCTTTTATACTGGTTGGATAGTATAGTTTGAAAAAGAGAAAAGGAAAAGAGAAAGAAATAGTTAAGAGAAGAAAAGTTAGAAAAAGAGATTTGAAACAGGCATATTGATATTGAGCTACGAAGATGTCATAGTAACTCGCTTCTATACCCACCCTACCTTTGATTTTTCTTTAGCAAATGGTTCTGAAAAATCCCAAAAATGTTTACACTACTTTAGTTTACCCCTCCAATGCTTTTAGGAAACACGAAATTTAATTATCCATAATAGGTCATATTCTCCATAGATTTATTTACATAATTAATTCTCAACTCGAAATTCATTTTCGTATACTTTACAATTTTTATACGATTATCATCGCAAAACAAATATTCATTTTAGAATTTACTACAAATTGATATAATAATACAATTCATTTTATAGTAATCAGTCAAACTTTTAAGTTTTATAACTTAAATTTCAATAAATGCATTTATGCATTGTGCTAAGGCTTTACTGTTGTTTACAGACAGCTAAACAAAAATTTACGCGATCTTCTTTACAGATTTATGTTAATCGTAAATACGTTAACAGCTTTATGTTAAATGGGTTCTCGATTACGTTATCATAACAATGCCATATGAGTATATTAACAGATCTCTGTTATTTATCTGTACTTTAACATTGTTTTTATGTTAACCTGATGGGTTAACAGTGAACTCGACAAACTCTTGACAAATTATTTTAATTATCAAAATCGATGCACTGAATCATACAAAGTTTTGTTTTAATTGCAATCTTTCTTTCATTGCTTATGCACACTATTTTTATTTTTATTTTACTTTAAACAAATAACAACATTAACGCTGCATGGTTTTGCTCAAATATTCACGAATTTTAAAAATACACTTTGTATGTTTCACGCACTTATATTCTGTTCTTTTTAAATCATTTTTTAATTATTATTTCACGAATCTCTTTAATGCATTGAATATATTACTCCTTCAATCTTCTTCGATACACTCACCCTTACAAAATAAATCCGATGAAGGCCTCCATTGGTACTTTGTGTAGCATTGTAGTTTAATTGCGTAATATCGTAGACATATATGGTTGTATGCTTCTAAAGAAAGAATAATTAATAATATTTTCAATGCAGTTTGATTTTTAAATTTGTACAGGCAAGTAACACAAGTTAAAGTAAAGATATAAAAGTCGGACATATGATTTTTTTATACTCTTAATCGGACAGATATGCAGATACGCATATAACAATGTAAATTTAACAGACTTTCTGTTAAAACTTAGTTTGACTCTTCACTGTAATTAAATGTGCTTTACTATACTTTATACAAATTTTATATATCAAATAATATTTCAAAATTAATAACACAAAACTCAAGCTGCACTTCAAGTCAGCGAATATGTATGTGATTATAGATGGATCTGCTGCGTCTACGCTTGCAGTATGCAGACCGCTGCGTCTTGTTGCGCTTATGAACGCGCTTGGCGTTCGCAGGTCACAGTTTGCAGGTTTCACAAAGCGAGCTCGTACAAGTTGGGCACTCTTTAGGCGAAGGCGTACAGGTGCGTCTAATAGACAGGTAGTCGTGCTGACTCTCTTCGCGTCTTGTGTAGGCAATGAGGCTGCTAACGCAAACTCAGATCGCTTCAGGGGGAAAATGTAAATAAGTACGCCGTCTTGCTGTTATTAGCAAAGTTACTTACTTGCAACAGGAATTTAAGAACTAGATGACGAAATATGGTGGCTCAATTAGCGCAGGCTAAAGCAACGCACATATGCTTGCTTCGCGCGAGCACTAATATTATTCTCGATCTATTGTCGAATATAATGCAGACAAATTAGAAATACAAAATCGGAATTAGTAGAATTACCAACATTCTCTCAAAATGTGGCTCTTACCGTTTGTGCTAAATATAATTGTGGGTGTGATCGCACAATTATCTTAAGCGCAAAGAAATCCGGGGTCGCTTGCATTCAGCAAGTATGCTTATAGTTTTCACAATATAAATTTGACTGATTTGCGCACTTTTCAATTGGATGCCAGCAGATTAAATTTAGCTTGTTGCTCGTATGAATTCCAAATCGAAAAAGAAGGATGTGCTGGCGTGCGTGAAGTTGGTCGCTTTGCAGCGCTGCCAGCTGATCTTATATTGCAGTTCAGTGTCAAAAAAAATACTAAAATTGCATATGCAATTTTATGCGCGAGAGTGTTGCCATACCGATAAACTTAATTATACGATAGTTAACAGAAAAACTTAACGAATGTCTGTTAGAAGGTGGTTACGATTTAAAAATAATGTAACTATAATGATATAACATTTTAAATATTTCCAGTACAAGCATAAACATCTTCTTGCTGCCAGAAATTGTTCATTAC
>JAWNNH010000275.1:0-157528 GCA_035043045.1 Hirtodrosophila alboralis | reverse complement strand
ATTTAATCTGTATTATCGCATTGCAATTGCTGGGGGTTCCAATTAACCTAAGCTAACTTTAGTCTTAGTTATTCCCAGTGCCAATAAATATGTATATCTATTAAAAATTAATTTAAAAAAGTTGGCTTTTGATCTTTAAAATCAAGAACTGAGCAAATTATGGACAACTAATTTAAGTAATTGAATTCAGAAATAACAGGTTATATCCCAATTTTGCATTATAAAATCTCAAAATCTTATTGACGTGTTTACTTTACCTGTTTTTCAATATAATCGTATTATCTTCAAATTGAATTAAATTTAAGTCGAAAACATTGTCTTTTTACATTTATTTTTTTTTCTTTATTTTAGTTTTCATTTTATTACAAAATTACGAATTGTTGTTTATATTTAGACCCATATAAAAATGGGTTTAAATTGTTATTCAAAAAGTTTTGTATATTTCGAATTGTGCTTAAGAGCTAATTGATGTACACAACATTTTGTAGTTGCCTTCGTATTCGTTTCGTATTTCGTATCTTTGTCTCGAATTGCAATCAATTGACAGATATTTCAACTTAATTACATTGCAGCACGAAAATACTTTATTATTTATTTAATAAAAATAAAATATTCTCATAATTATCATGCAAAGCGAAATGGAGTTTTGTTTTTTTTTTGTGATGTGTGTGGCGTGTTACAAAATATCGAGAATATAGAATATAGTCATTGTCTTATTAAATTATTTAAAAATATACAGTTTACAAAAAATGAAACTAAACAAACGTATTTAACGGACGGGTTTGAATTGAATATGTTGGTTCTGGGTTTTGGTTTGTAGGTGCTATTAAATTAGATAAAGAAACGTTTAGATTCGTTCAGATCTAGTTGTCGTGAGCCATTTAAACTTAATCTTAACTTAACATATAAGGTTGGACGTTTTGTAGATTTGGATTTAAAAAAGAAAAACATCTTACAAGAAACAAAAATTTGTTGTTTAAATTTCAATTTGCGACATATTTTGGAGTAACGTCTACAGATAATGTCTATTTTTTTTGTTTTTTTTATCAGGGACCGTAAATAATGATTATTTTGAATTATTTTTTTTTAATTAAAAAAAACCATGTACTTGCAACTTTATGGAATGTGTTTTTTACAGGATAATGTATGATTATCCTTTGTGATTTTTGTATTTTTTGAGTTTAACGCTTTTATTCAATTATAATCATTAATATTCGAATTTTTATATAAAAATTTGAAATAGTGATTTTTTTAAATACTATGTAAAATTTAAATTAATTATTATTATTCTGAAAATTTTCCATCGGCTTTTTTATAGCTAAATGTGGGAAGTTTAGTATCAAATAAAAATAATTTTTTTTTAAATTTTAAAAAAAGTTACAAATAAAAACATTTCTTGAAACATTTATTAAAATTTTGCGAACATTTTTATCTTTGACTTTTATTCAGAAATATCAAACTATCGACATTTAGCTATAAAAACGCCATTGGAGGAGGCCTTGGATTTTATTTTTGAGCAATAAAAAAATCTCAATTAATAAAGATTATTATTTTAATTTTATTTTTAATTACTCAAAAATATTTATTAATGTCCAGAAAACTCTGAAAATCATAATTATACTCCAATTTATATGAAAAAATTCGAAAATAATGATTTTCAAAATAAAATAAACATTTCTTAAGGTTCCTGATTTTATATGTGATTCTATATATAAGTATATACGTTATATATGCGTTTATTCGAGAGCTGATTGATGGGGTTTTCTTTTATAAGATATGGAGATTGGTAGATTGGCTTATCTGGCGAACAGGAGCGCCAGGAGAATGCCCAACAGAGCAAAGGATGATGCCGAGGCGGCAATATGCTCGGCGCCGCCTAAATACGCCTGGCCACAGGCCGGCGGGCAGACGGGTATAATTGTCTCAAAGAGATTGACACGCGCCTCCGCATCCCCAAAGCGATTGGTGGCCTTGCAGATATAGTCGCCATATTGACGTTTCTCAATTGTGATCACACGCAGCGTCGAATCGGTATACTCATCGGCGGTGGCAAAGTGCGAGACGGCATAATGCTGATTGTTGGCCAACTGTATATCATCCTTGGTCCAGACAATTGCCGGCGGCGGATATGCCTCGATATGGCACTCCAGATCCATGTCGTATTGCAGCGCCTGGCCCAGACGTGGACGTGGCACGGTTATAACTGGTGCAAACTCCACCTCAACATTAATGTTGCGACGATCGCCCTTGCTGACGCCGTTGTCTGCCACACAGTAGTAAGTGCCACGATCCTCCTTCTTCACCGACTTGATGCGCAGTATGTTGCCCACATAGGTAGCGCTATCTGGAAGCGTGAAAAAATCAAACAAATGTCATTAATAAAGGGTGTTCAAGTGCGTCGTCGAGTGTGCTAGTACTATCAATGGGAGTTAAATGTTGCGCCTTTTGTGTTTGTGCAGTCAAATCTGATTTTAATGAGCTTGAAGAGTGACCTTTTTGGATTGTCTATGGAGTGTCTATAACAATGGCAACGTTAATGACCTCTAACAAGCAAACCATTTAGCCAGGCCACGCACAGTGGTGTCATTTGCCCGAAAAACGTTGCAAAAAATCAAAGAAAATAAAAATAAAAAAAATTTGACCTAGAGCCGACTAAACTCATCTCCTAACAAACTAAGTTCACAAAAAAATCATAACTAATAAAAATAAAAAGAGGATTTAGAATTTTATTTTTGTTATTTGGGTTTTCCAGCTCGGGGCTATATCTAATAAATGTTTCCACTTGTCGCTTAACCGACATAAAAAAAATTTTAATTAATCGATTTTTTGGTCTCTATTTAAATATGTGCCAATTCTGAATTTCATATTAATAATAAAAAAAAGTTAACTCAATAAAAATAAAGTAGAATATATATTTTGAAAAAAAATGTAGGCAAAAAATTAAATAAATAAATAAAATAAAAATAAAGTAGAATATATATTTTATTTAATATTTTTGGCTAAATTTTTTTTTAATTTAATGCAAGCATTTTTAAATATCAAAGCCTCAAAAATATAAACAAAAAACAGCTGACTTGGCAGAGTTGCTACGAAAAGGCGTGTTCACTTGGTTGCTAAGGTGCAAACGTGCACTTATTAAAGCAAAACAATTTTTATTTTAACTTAAGTTTGAATTCCAAAATCTTTTTCAATTGAGTACAGCTTGGTGACTATTATAAAATGATTTTGTATTTAATTTTAAGGCATTTACTAAAAAATGTATCTTGCAGTATATAAGTGCACCAACTCACCGCAAAAACTATGAAAATTTTATCAGCAGATTTTTTAAAATATAAATTTCTTTTTAATGCCAAGAAAATTCCTAATTATTTTTTTAAATATTTATTTATTTTTTTTTTTTGTGATTTTATTATTTAATCTCACTGTTATTTTTCAATAACTTCAAAAACTTAAACTAAACAAACAATAATTACAAAAAAAAAAATATAATTAAATCTGATTAAATTCCTAATTAAATGCCATTTAAATGTGGACTAAATTTTATTTCATTTTATTGATAAACGCTACCACTGTGCGCCGTTTCAGAGCCACGTTTTTGCAAACTGATATTAAAAGCGCGCTTTCAACTGACATTTTTGGGAGTTGGGGTTGGAGGTTTGTGCCAACATTAACTAAAGCAACTGAAGCGTAAACGTGAATGGGAATACGAATGGGAATGCGAATGCAAAAGGTGCTCAGCATTGAGTTCATAACCGGAAGTTGAAGTTGCAGCTAACTGAAATGACTGTAAAAACTGAGTGCAATGTGCCCCGATACCTGTGTACCTTTACTCCCCCCCTCCTCTTAACTACTAGTAATATATATATGTATATATAGCAGCTTGGTCCCTACTCGGGCGCCCTCCTCCTACACACTGCATACAATTTGGTCCCTATTCGGGCGCCTTATTTTATACACAGTAAAAAAAAATATAGTTTAATCAAAAAATTTATCGGAATTGATTTTATATTTTAATAACATTAAGTGGAAAGTCAGTTATTAAATAATTAAATTTAAATATAAATTTATAGTATCGATTTTATATTTTTTCTGGCATTTAATGAAAAATCAGTTATTAAATAATTTAATTTAAATACATCTGGAATTAATTTAAGGCCATGAACATTTTTAAGCCCGTTACATTTTTTTTCATTTAAAAATATTGACTATTTTGATTTAAAATTGAATCCAAAAGAAATTAAAAATAAAATATATTTTATAAAATTTTTTATGCAATATTAAAAAATAAATATGAAGTGAATAGCGAATTTTCGATAGATTAAAAAAAGGTAACAAATTTCTGTTCTGCCTTTATATATTAGAAGCTTTTACTTGTTGCACTCGAATAGAAATAATAAATTAAATTAAATAGAAAAAATAAAATTAATTAAATATTAAATTAAGTAAAAAAAAACGGTTAATATTTAAATAAGTTTTTTTTACTGTTCTAATATGCAAGCCAAAATGCTTTTAAATTTAAACTATAATTTTTTTGCGGTGTACTTTAGCTCGGTCCCTGTTCGGGCGCCATGTGTGCGTATCATGGCATCATCATCATCATCATCGTAGCCTTCTGTGGACCTCTTCAAACATTTGGCAAAAACAATTGAAGCTTAAACAATTGACACAAACTACTACACGAATACTGTCAGACTGACAGACTGACAAACTAACAAACTGACAAACTGCCAAGGAGCGTTGACCAGGCTCAAAAATATGCTTTATGTTGTAGACTTTATGCAAAATGCATTTGTATGCGGGTTGGGGAGAGGGAATTGAAGCCCATTCAGATGAAACATTTCAAATTAATTGCGCCTGGGAATCGAAGTAACGCATTTGATTAAAATTGAATTGACAGCCGGGAGAAAGGAATGGGTTAAAAGCGAACTTGAGGCAAAATATACACAATTGAATTGCATAAGCTTGGAATCTCAATACTTTAGATGCGGGCAGAGCTAACTCAATATATATATAAAATAAAATAAAAGAAAAATTCATTTCAATATATGAAATATTTACTGATGCTGGCTCTCTGTTTAATTAGCCAGAAATGAATCACTTTTGCCATTTATGTACACAGTTGGCCATCCACAAAACAGAAAAAAATAAAAACTGTTTCAAACGTGCCACCAGAAGCCGGTTAAGTGCAACAGCGTGACAGACTCATGCCTCAAAACACTTCTAAACAGCACGCAGCTGCCATAACAAATGTTTTTTTTTTTATTTTTATTTTCTTTTATTTTATTCACTGTGACAAATTGTTAAAGTCAAGCATAGTGTTAAATTTGTTTGACATTTTTCTATTTTTTTTTATTTTCTCTGTTGTTTTCTGTTGCATGAAATGATACAATATGCAGATCAGACATATATTTCTACCGTTAGGTGCACAAAGGTCATGCAGGGGCGTGGCAGTCTGGCAAAAATATAATTGAAATTTATATTTTAATTACTTATTAACTACAGTCTACAGTCTTCTGAGTCTTTGCTTTCTTTTGTCTCAATTAAGTAGGAGAATGTGCGAACTGTTGGCAATTCTGTCTTTAAAGTGCCTGACATTAAATACTCTAACATTTAATTGCTTATATATTTTTTTAAGTTATCTAAATAAAATCTAGTCAAGCACCTAGTACTTGGCACAGTATACCTATTAGATTTATAGCTAAATTCAGGGAATGCACTAATTATAGCTGATCACCAATAAAACATGTAATAAATAATAAAAAAAATAAATAAAAAAAATATAAAAAAAATCAAATATGTACCAATTTAAATCTAGAATTTTCTCGATTTTTTTTCTGTGTTAAATCTTTTTTTCTTGTAATTGCAATAATATATTATTATATTATAAAAATTCACTCGAAAAGAATAATTTTTTTAAGTAAAAATAAATTTTGTTTTTGTGGCTTTTGCTTAACGATTAAAAATATAATTTTAATTGAAGTTGATCACCAATAAAACATGTAATAAATTAAAAAATAAATAAATAAATAAAATATAAAAAAAATCAAATATGTACCAATGAAATTTTAATCTAGCCTCTTCTCAATTTTTTTAAGCATTTTTCTAAGCCCAAAAATAATTTTTAAAGATATTCCTAAATTAAAACTCTTTTGCTTTTAAATTTGTAAATATTTTTTTTATTTTTTTGTTAGAATACATTTTGCTCTGAATATTATAATACTCTCACTGTAAGTGTATTTTTTTATTGCCTCAACTCAATTCTCATTTTGGAGGCATGTTTATAATTAAAGGCCGAAGCAATATGAAGCTACTTGGATTGGAATTATGCTCAAGAGATGTTGAATCAACTTTTGTGTTTGACATTTTGGGTTAAATTTATTAAGCGACAGAAATTGAATATCAAATAAATTAAAAGAGAGAAAGAGTATTAGAAAAATGCAACTGAAAGATTAATGTTTCTGTCGTAATATATATTTAAATAAGATTTATCGATCGCTGTGAATGCAATGCTAATTAGCAAATGTTTTCTCTATGCCCTTTTAGGGGTTAATTTTTAAGGATCATAAATCAAAAACTATAACTAAAAGGATGCCGCGTCTGTACTAATCAGTGTTGTAAGGATATATAAATGACTTGGCATTTAATTTATATTTTCTTCGAGTTTTTAATATGACAAATTGTGTCGAGACTCTCGACACCAACAAATTAATGAGAAAATGTAAAAGTGCCCGCATGGCAAATGCATCAAATGATATATATATATATATATAATGTATAGGAGAAAAGGAGATAGCATTAGCCGGAAATTGTATCAGTCTATCTCTTTTCTGCATTGCATCTAAATGATGCGTTGTAATTTCTGTTACTAATGAGAGAATTAAAAACACTTTGGAAAATGTTGGGGTTTTTTTTTTCTGTTCTTATTCAACGCTAATGAAAGAAAAATATATATATACAGCGATGATACCAGGCTGGTAATGAAAAATCAGAGCCAGGCCAAGAAAACCTGTCTAACCAACAATAACAAACGTTGTCCCTTGGGCAAACAAGCCAAGAGATAAATTGTCAGTTAAAGATAGAAGACACAGAAGACTCCGACTCCGAAGAAAAGGAAAATTGTGTGTGCAAAGTGCAAGGGCACAAGATGTGAAAAAAGAAGAGAAAGGAAGAAAGAAACCAAGACAGAAAGAGCAAGACAGAGTATAGACCTTATCACACACAGGTAGCATATAAAACAGGTAACAAAGTGCTGGCAGCTGGCTGGTTGTAGGCCTAAAAGGATGCGAAATGTAACAAGGACTCTTTTGTATGCCTTGGCTGGGCACTCTCAAAATGCCAACTCAGAGGAAATGCATTCAGCGCAAGGTACACAAAAAAAAAACAATAAAAGGAAAAAAAATGAAAAGTGAAAGAAATAAGAAATGTTTCAAAAGCGGCATAAGCGACTAGTAAATACCATGTAATATTTATTTAAAAATAAAAAAAACCAAAAAAATTAGAGACAGTCTAAGAGTTTGCATTTTTACAGCATTAATCAGAAATAAATAATTATAATTATATAATAAATAAATTAAAAAAAAAAACATTTTCCTAATAGTACCTTTCGAATAGTGAGATATAAACCAAAGAAATTATTTCTTTATTTACTTTTATAATCAAGAAACCCCTAAATTCATTTAAAAAATTCTCAAAAATAAATATTTTATATTTTTCCTATATTATATTAGTATTTTTATATTATAATAAAAATGTAATATGGTATTTAACAATTTTTAAACAAAGTTATAAATTAATTTAATAATAAAAATTTAATATGGTATTTAACACTTTTTAAATAAAGTTAAAAAAAATTATGAAAATGTAAAAATCATTTAATCAGAATTACTTAAACATTTTTATTTTGACGCTCAAAAAATAAATTTTTATTTTAAAATTTTATTTCAATAAAAAAATGAATACCTCTTATTTTAGATTATCATTTATTTTTGTTGCAATCATTTAATTTTTTTTAATTATCTTTAATTGCAGGAAAAACAAACAATCTAATTTTATTGTAAGACAAGTAATTGGGTTTTTTTTTTTATAATTTTTTTACAAAAAGTTCGTACATTTTTAATATCATTAAACTAAGTTCGAAGTTATTCTTTGTAATCAAAAAATAAAATTCTCTAGTTACTTTTGGTTAGCTCAAAAACGCATCAGGAAAATTTAAAAAAAATTTATTAATTTCTCAAGAACACCCCAATAACTTTTAAATAAAAAAAAAATATTTTTTTCGGAATCGGCTGCTGATTTTATATATGAATTGACTGTCAGAATCTCTGGGAATCTTTGGGTTTTGAAGATTCTAAGATTTACGAGCTCAACAGCAACATAATAAAATACCTATATTAACCATCATAGTTCACCATTCTGTCAACTCGATTACAGGGTATATTTAAAACTGAAAATATGCCGACATTACGTCGGTTCACATCAGGTTGCATGCCACAGGATGCACATCTTGCAGCTCCATGGACGCTTGAGTAACTTTTCAGCGGCCTGTCAAACGGCAACTTTCAACATTGTTGAGTTTTCCATTTTTGAGCCATATTTTACGAGCCCTCCCCTCCCCTGCCTGACACCCTGTGCACCTAACAAATAGGGCCTGCTCTCACTTTTCCAATTTCTTGATGATTTTTTTTTTTATATTTTTTTATATGGTATAAAACGTTTATTTGTGTTTAATTTTCTCGTGTGAGTGCGCGCTGGCATGGAAAATTTGTGACAAGTTGTTTGGGAAATTGAAGGGTTGCTGCTTGGTTTTTTTTATTATTTTTTTACTGTTGTTAAACTACGATTAGATGCCGCCATTTTGGGATCGCAACTCCCATAAACAACCACCGCAACGTTACGGCGTTACGTCTATGGAAATTAAATGGCATGCAAAAATTTCAAAAATATATATCCGCACCAATCAGAGCACGTAGACGGGGAATTGAAATTGACGCAGTTCCCCTTGCCCGTTCCCCGTTTCTCAGCCCTCGACAGTGCCAAAAAAAAAAAGCCTACAGAGTGTCTATATCCTGTACGGCGCTTCCCTTGCCCCCTTTTCCACCTTTCTCACCCGGCTTTTGCTATCGTTTTCCAGCTGCCTGCGGCCATATTTGCTTTTTCCCTTTCAATTTTCAGCAGTTTGGCAAACAAAACCGTAATGAGAATTGAATTTACCGGTGAAAGAAAATAGCGAAAAAAAATAGCGTGAAAAAAGCACTACAGCTGCAAAATCTCTTTCATTTGAATCTCGCTCTTTTGTCTTTTTTTTATGATTGTTGAGTGCGATTTAAAAAGCGAATATATTTTTGGAAGAGAGAAGATCGGCTTTTTGAAGTTCAATTTAATTTAATTTAATTTAAAATTTAAAATTTAAACCTTCTCTCAGAATATCGGCAAACAATTAATTAATCCTTAAAGCCAGGATTGGCAGGAACCAATGCCTAAATATATTAAACAAATTGTTACAATTGGTTGCAATAGATTTAAGGAAAGTTAAACTGTTCATAAAAATAAAACCGCATAAATAATAAAAAAAAACAGTAAGATTAAATGATAAAATCACAAAAAAAAATTAAATAAATAAATAAATAATTATGTCGCCTCTAATATTGTATATTTATTTTTTTAAATTAAATTTTTCTATAAATAAATAAAAATATTTAAAAACAAGAAAGAAACGGCTTTATACCCTTCTAAACGTCTTCTAAGAAATTTGTAAATACTTTTGTGTAGAAAAACTCATTTTCGACCGATTGTTCCTATGGCAGCTATAAGATATAGTGTTCCGATTTTGTTCAAACTTGATCAGATTGTGCGAATCGTAAATCTACATCGATATGCCAAGTTTGGTTTTAATATTTAAAAGAAAACAAAGAAGATTTTCATACGACAACTTTTCGACCGATTGTTCCTATGGGAGCTATAAGATATAGTGATCCGATTTTTTTCAAACTTTATCAGATTGTACAAATCGTAAATATACATCGATATGCCAATTTTGGTTTTGCTAACTTGAAAAACAAAAAAGTTTTTCATACGAAGCACTTTTCATGAAAATGAAGTATCTCCGATTGTTCCTATGGCAGCTATATGATATAGTGGTCCGATCAGGCTGATTTTAACATACTAAGTTACATACAATATCAAGCTTTATCTGTACCAAATTTCATCAAGCTAGTCTCAAAGATAAAGCCAAAAAGTAAGCATATAAACAGAAAGACATGGCTATATCGACTCAGCTCTTCAAGAATATATATACTTTATGGGATTCGGAGAAGTCTTCTTCTATAACTATCTTCTTCTATATATAACACATTTCGAGACAAAATTTATAATACCCTTTTGCCAGGGTATAATAATTATCAAATATAGTTTGATTTTCATTATCATTACTTTTTTTTGAATGCCAATGAAATGAATTGAAATATATTTTATAAATTTATATATATATATGTATATATTTTTTATAGCATTAAAAATTTCTATTTTTTATGACAATTTTATAATACCCTTTGCTGTCATAAGTAATAAAAACAAGTTGATTTCCATGGTTTTTTATAGAACGTCTCTTCAAATGTCAACACATTCTACTCTGGACTGACTTGAACTTTTCCATGTGGAAATTATGAATGTTAATGCAACACGACAACAACAACAACAACGTGTGACTCATCATAATCAAAGCGTCGTAATCATCATCATCATTATTATTATTATCATCATCATCATCACCATCATCATCATCATCATCATCATCATCATCATCATCATCATCATCGTGTGCTGACACACGGGTGCGCTTTTAATGACGTTTCATATTATTTGCGCCCGTTGCACACTTCCAAAACCAACCCGTACCCAAACCCCAAACCCAATCCCAAAGTCAAACCCAAGCCCAGACCCCAGCCCAACCCAAATCTAAATTCAAATCCAAAACCCATTCCCAATCTTTTTAACACTCAGCTTAACTTTGTGCCTAGCACAGTTTGTGCTCATGTCTATATTTCTCTTTTTAATTTTTTTATTTTTTCCTTTTTCAGTTTTATGTGTGGCCAGAGTTTGCAAAAATCCAATTATAAATTGCGCACACTTTTTTTTTGGACTCTAATGCAATTTTCACTTTTGTGGGATCTCGGTTTTAATTTTTCAAAAATTCCATGCGGATTGATTTGATGTGAAATAAGATTTTGTATTGAATTATAAAATCTAAGCTGCATATAGATAGTTTTTATTTTGTACTTAATACAAGCTTATCAAAACTATAATTGATATATTGACTATAATTGATATATTGATATATCTGGAATATATTTAAGTAAAACATTATGCACTAAAAATTTCAGCTGTTTATCTCTTTAAAAAACCATGTTAAATGAGTTGAGCAATTTAAATTAGACATATTTGGAATATTTGTTTGTGTAAGCTTAAATAAAAGCAATGATTATAAGTTTAATTTTTAAAATTAAATGTTTATTTAGCTTTGCCAATTTTAATCTAGTTTATTAATAAATTCGGCGTGAATTGCAAATTTAATTAAGTTATCTGCCTATTTTTTAGCCATAAGTGCAGACTTTTCTGGACAATAAATAAGTATATATAAAAAAAAAATTAAATGTCAATAATTATAATAAATATATTTAGGTATTTTTTTCCATATAAACTGGGATATAAATTTTATTTTGTAAATTTTAAATAAAACTATTTTTTTATTTTTGACTTAAAAATAATTATATTTTTCCAAGGGATTTTTATCTATTTTTTTTGACATAAAAATAATTATATTTTTCCAAGTCATAAAAAGATAAAAATCCCCCAATGTATTTTTTAATAGCTAAACAATTTTAGGAAAATAAAATTTCAATAGAAATAGCTAAAAAGTTTTAGAAAAATAAAATTCCAATACAAATCATTTTCATAAAAACTTTTTAGTCATAAAAATTACATAGAAGGATTTTTATTTATTTTTTATCACACTGCTATTTGTTTTATATAAAAAACTTAACTTTCTAAATTTTAAAGAAAATTTCAATAGAAAATCCTTTTAAATTTAGAAAATTAATTTTTTTTTATAAAGAACAAATAACAAGCTGGTCACATTTAGCTATAAAGAGTCGCAATGACGATTATTTTTGAGTATTATTTTTTTACAACTCAAAAAAAGTTATTATATCCGATTTATATTTGAAAAAATTAAACAAAATTTGTATGGTACCTGCTATAAAGACCGAGTTTTGATATATTATAATTTATTCAAAAATTAAAATACATAAATTGAAAAATCTAGTTTTTAGTTTAGAAAACTGCTTTATTTGTAACTTATTGTTGCTAAATTAAATTACTGTCAATTTAGTTGAGTTTAAACATTTGAAAAAAATATATAATTACAAAATAATAATTTATCTTGATTTTACATTACACTGTCAAGTCAGCAATTCTTTTTTTTAACACCTGACATTATGATGAAAACTCTAATGAATTGTGCACAACTCAACGCATCATCAGTTCTACTTGTCTAGGTTTTTTTTCTCTCTCTTCTACTCATATATCTTGGTAATAAATTGCATGCCTGTGCAAAAATGTATGTCCTCTTCCTGTTTTGTCACCCGAAACTCATCAGGCAACATCAACATTATGAAGAAGTGTTGTTGTTGTTGTTGTTTGTGCTATTCTCTCACTGCACACATATCGAGCATATAACAAGCTCTTGAGACATGTGAATGCACCCACTTTGCTGGCTAACGCATCAACCGCAACCCTATAGAGAAGAGTACCGAAGCTACCGAGTCTTTAAACACCCCCAACAAGAAATACCTAACACCCTCGTCTCATCTCTTTTGAGGTTCATGCTCATGTCTGACGTTGTTGTTGACTTTTGAAAAGTGATTTCTTCGAGTAGAGCACATTATAGCTACCCACAAGTGAGTACATACTACCCATAGTATGCCCTGGCATGCCATTTATTGGATTGTCCTCAACTACTCAGAAGAACTCAAGAACAGAACACAGAACCCGCCCCCAAAAGAGTCACAAAGGCCTCGGCTCAATTGAGTTTCTGTGGCGTTTAAAGATTTAAAAAAAAAATAAAATAAAATTGTTGTCGTCTAATTGAATTTATGGCATTGTCGGCGCACTTTACAGACCGACTGTATCCAGGACTAGGGATGGACAAAAAAAAAATTGAAAAAAATTAATCCATTTATGGATTATATATCACGTTATAACCGCAAGAAATTAATCGATTTTTATCTTAAAAAATTAAAAGTTAGCAAAACAAAATATTTTTTTATAATAGATAAAAATATTAATTAATCGATAAATAGTTAATATAATTTTAGAATAATTAATAATTGCAATTAAAATAATTTATCGAAGCGAATGATTAATAATAACTTTAATAATGGATTAATGGATCATATATCATTTTTTAACCGCAAGAAATAAATCGATTTTTTTCATACAAAATTAAAAATTAACAGAACAAAATAATATATATTTTTAATTTGACTAGGAATAGGAAAAGATATATTTATTAATCGATAAATAGTTAATTTAATTTTGGAATATTTAATATTCAATAAATTGCAATGGTATTAATAAATTTTTTTTAAATTGTTGTCGTCTAATTGAATTTATGGCATTGTCGGCGCACTTTACAGACCGACTGTATCCTGGACTAGGGATGGACAAAAACAAAATGGGAAAACATTAGTCGATTAATGGATCATATATAATTTTATAACCGCACGAAATTCATCGATTTTTTTCATACAAAATTAAAAGTTATTAAAACAAGAAATATATATTTTTTTAATTTGAATAGAATAGCAAAAAAATATTTTCATTAATCGATAAATAGTTAATATAATTTTAGAATAATTAGTTACTGCAATTAATATAATTTATCGAAACAAGAGATAAATAATTGAGATAATTTGCAATGCTATTAATCGATTTTTTTTTTATACAAAATTAAAAATAATCATAACTTAGGAAAACATTTTGATTCCTATTTTATTTTGTCATATTTTTTTTAACTGATTTTAAAATCAATTACGATACACATCGAGTATTAAAAAATATAAGGACTATTCCATTTTCAATTAATAAAAATTTCTCAAAAATCAAATAAAGTAATACTAAGAACACGCTTAAACTTTAATCTATTAATTTAATCAAAAAAAAGTAATCAAATTCCCCACAGTACCATTGACCAGCTACTCATATATCATTCCCCAATAAATAACAAAAAAAATCTGAAGTAACAACTATTAAAATGACAATTACACATCCAAAAATAACAAAGAAAATAAACGCAATAAATCTGACAAGAGCTCCTTGTGCCTAAACAAATACCAAACAAATCCTAAAAACAAACAACAAAAATGCAAGAGAAATATAAAAACTTCCCCATTTCAAATTGCGTTCAAGGATTAAAAAGCCGGTTCGTGACATTAACAGAACGCCGAAAGTGCTAAATAAATAAATAAAAATAGCTGAGAAATATGTGAATTTGGTGTGATAAGCGCACATTGCACAATACAATTTTGGGTTTCACATAAATAAATATAAAAAATATATTTAAGCCCTTTTGGGATTTATTTTGTGGAGGGAAAAGGTGACGTTTTTTTTTGGGTTAACTTAAGAAATAGGTAAATCCAAGGCAGGATTAACGAAATGGCATCAAAATTAAATCTGAAAAAAACTATATTTTATGTAGATATTGGCAATTTAATTTAAAATAAATGTAATAATAATTTTATTATATTATTTGGTCTGTGCTATTGCCCACAATCTGCGCTAGGGCTATTAAAATAATATTAAAATGTATATTGGATTTTTATATATTTATTTATATTATTTTTTTTAAATATTTATAAGTTTCTTCGCCACAATATTAAAAGAATTTATTTTCTAGTATGTTTATTTATATAATAAAAATAAATTTAAAATAAAATATAAAATAAATAAATCAAAATCTGCGCTAAGTCTATGAAAACAGTATTAAAAAGTATGTGGGATTTTTAAATATTTATTTTATATTTATTCAAATAATTTTTTAAAAATATTTATGAGCTTCGTCAGCAAAATATTTAAAGAATTTTTTTTCTAGTATGTTTGTTTATATATTGTAATAAAAAACTAACAAAAAAAAAAATAAAATAAATTAATTCAAATAAAAAATTAAAAAAGTTGACTGAAAAAAATAAAATTACAATTAAATGTAAATAATATTAAATAACAATAAAATTACTATTAAATTTAAAATAGTCATTTTATTTTTCCAGTCAACTTTTTGAACTATTTATTTGAATTTATTTATTTAATTTTTGTTTTATTTTTTTATTACATAAATAAACATGCTAAAAAAATAAATTTTTTTAATATTTTGCAAATTTTCACTTTCATTTGTTGTTTGTCAAATTGTTAAGTATTTATTGATGATAAATTTAGCCTTTTATTTATTTATTAAATATTTTAAATATGCTGGCAATAAACTAAATTTTTTTGGCAAATAAAATAAGCCAATTAATGCATAACTTAAACTGACTTTTAACCAACTTTATGTGCTACTTCTTGGCAGCAATTATTTGTTCACCCTTAATAAATAAGCCCTTTGTGTGCTTGACTATAATAAAAGCTGTGCAATTAACTAACAAGTTAGTGGCCACTTTTAGTCTCATAACTTTTTAGCCAAGCCCTAAGACTGGTCATTCCCAATAGCCCCATTCTACCATATTTAAATTCCAGTTTAAGTTTTTCCTGTCTTTGTGGTCGTTGCCCCAGCAACCAACATTTATAAACAAGTTTTTTTTTGCCAGTACGTCATCGTTCAATGTGCAACGTTTTGTGGTAGTTTCTTGTATTATATTTTTTTTTATTTTTTACTTTTTTACTTTGCAACTAGACCACACCGTCATAATGCATAAAACACACACAACACACACAACACAACAACTTTGCAACTTTGTTGTCTTTACTCGTATTCACTTCCTCTGTTTGGCGGATACACAGAGAAGAGGAACAGGAATTATGCTTCCATTTCAAATAACAAATAAGTAAAAGTTTAGAATATATAAAACTGATAGACTAACAGATGCCCTAAAAACTTACTGAAAGTATAAAATTCAAAAACTGCTTTGTTTATGACTACATTATTATGAAATTTGGCAGGTAAAGGAAATATAAAATAACAATTAATATTTAAAATGCTTAAATATAATAATTCAATTTCTTTGTCAATTATTTCAACATTATTAAATTAGTTATGCAAAGAGTAATTTGTTTGTATTAAAATATTAATTTCTTAGCTGCAATAAATGAATTTAAATTAATTTTGTTGCGGCTATATTATACCAAAATTTATTATTATTCAGAAATAATGAAATTTTTAGAATATAAAAAAATAAAAATTAAAAAAAATTGTTGTTCCTATTACGTCTTGGTTATATTATTTATTCAAAAAATCATGTTGTATCTAAAAAAATAATTTTCTTAATATAAAAAATAAATTCAATAGGGAAACATTTTTCCAACATTTTTTTTTTATCGTTTCTCGAATTCTTTTATTAAGTATATCGATCGACATTTAGCTAAAATTAAATTTCTTTCCTATAACGCCTTTTTATAGCCAAATGTTGCAATATTGGCTTTATTATTTATAAAAAAAAAAATTAAGATAAATTTAAAAAAATAATAAAAAAAAAAAAATAAATATAAAATAATATCAATTCCTTAGCTGCAATAGCTGAATTTAAACTAGTTTTGTTTCGGATATAATATACCAAAATATTTTATTCTTTAGAAATAATGACATTTTTGGGATATTAAAAAAAATAAAAATTAAAAATAATTGTTCCTATTACGTCTTGGCTATATTACTTATAAAAAAAAATCATGATGTATCTAAAAAATAATTTTCTAAATACAATATAAAAATTAAATTCAATAGAAAAACATTTTTTATTATTTTAAATTTATTATTATGTAAAAAATTATTTTCTAAATATATATATCCAAATATTTTTTATTATCTAAAAAAAAATTTTCTAAATTTAAAAAAAAATTAAAAAGAAAAACATTTTTGCAAAATTTATTTTTTAGTTTTCCCGGCTTCTTTCATTGAGTATATCGATCTATATTTAGCTATTAAACGATTTTGGTGAAATTTGAGATTTTTTTAGCACTCAAAAAATAATTATTTTTCACTTTATTTTATTTAAAAATCAGAAATAAAATTTATAGTCAAAAAAAAAATATTAAGATGTGATTTTTACAAATAACATTTATAATCTCTGAGTTTTATAAATTATTTGACTAGAAGAAACTCTTCTGTTAGGTTACTATTGTGGCGTTTTGGGGCTCTAAAAATTAGTTCTAATATTTTTTCTATAATAAAAATTAATACCTAAATATTAATAATAATTTTAAAACCCTCTTACAACCTTCCTCTAATTACAGGGTAGCGTAATACAATATAACTCATGCCGCTGCTTAAATTCATGTGTGCAAAAAACATAATTACTTGCAAATATTTGTAGAGAGCTCTCTGAATTGTTAGTCAGCCCATCAAAAATTGAATTCCTTTTTGGAAATATCCTGAGGCTGAGTGTAATAATAATGTTAGAAATTTTTCATTAAATATTTTTGTTGTTGCTGTTGTTGTTGTTGTTGAGTGTTTAACAACTAATTTAACCACGCCCCGTTGAGATTTCAAGTATCGCATCAATTGCGCATCGAAATTTTTAACGTAAATTTTATAAAATTTGCATATTTCACCCTTGAATTTGTTTTTTTGGGCTAGTTAGGGCACACTGAAATTGCATTTGTATTTCATTACGAAATTGGAATACTTCAAAAAATGTAAAATGTAATTTGCATAAACGTTTTTTACGCTTAAGTAGCTCTAAAATAAATAAATAGAGGGCTGTTCTTGACTTTGATAATAATCTCTATTGGGAAGCGAAGTAGCGGGAAAATTAATGTCACAACTTTACGATCTGAAGTAAAAGATCTTTAGATTGTTCGTTCCATATTATAATTGTCCAATTAGTGTCAATTTGTTTATTCAAGTGAATGTTTTTGCAGCTCTTCTTATCGCCTCGATTAGCATCTAAGCAGTCGTCGGGATATGTCGATTCGAGTATTTATTTATTTATCTACAAGATGCTCTTGATGTTTGCCGCATATTGCAGATCACAGATCGCAGATCGCAGAACACAGATGCTTCCGGTACAATATACAAGAACGAGGGGCGGTTCAACAAATTGTTGTATGTAAAAAGAAGCAAAACTTTTGCTTTAAAATCTTTAAATTTTTAAGTAAATATTTGTTATCTGTTTAAATAATATTTAAGATCAAAAGAATTGATCAATAATATAACTAAATTTATTTATTGTATTTTTTTTTTTTTTTTTTTTTTTTTGTCAGAAAGCAGCCCTTTTAATGAACTATATAATAGACATTTAAATTAACATTTAATAACAAACACGCTTCATGGGAAACTTAAAAAAAACAATATTTACAAAAATTTACAAACAATTAAAATAAAAACAAATAGTGAAAAAAAACTAAACACTTGACAAAATTATTAATATTTATTTTCTTTTTTAATTTTATTATTTTATTTTTTTTTATTTTATTTTTTTTATATTTTTTTTTTTTTTTTTTAATCTAGCAATTTATTATAAAAGAGTTATCAACTTTTGTTAATAAGCTTTTATATTAAGCTTTATGCTATTTTTGAAACGCTCAAATTTGTTTTTTTCTTAATATAAATTTAAAAAAAAAAAGAAATTTTTCGACAATTTTTTCAATATTTTCTGAAGTTAAAGATTCAAAGTAAACACAAATATTGCACATATAGATATATAGAAATACTAAATTCGTATTAAGAAAATTATTATAAATAGATTTTATATTTAAATTTAAGCAAAAACAAATTTATTTTAAAAAATATATCAATTTAAAAATAACGAAATTTTTCGACATTGTTTTTTAATATTTTCTGAAGTTAAAGATTCAAAAGAAACACAAAAATGGTTTAGACAGAAATATAGCAACATTATATTCGTATAAATATATATATATATTTAGAGTAAATATATTTTAAATGGAAACTTAAGCATATTTTGCTGATCTGATAAAACGAAATACGAAAAAAAATATATATTATTATTTGATCTCGAGCCGAATAAAACTCATCTCCTCCGAAAAAAATTTATATAAATTGTAATTTAAATGCATTTAATTTTGAAGGATAAAATACATAATTAATTCAGCATTAAAAATAGCACAAAAAATAAATAATATTCAGTTTTGTTTTTTAAATTCATTCCTGGTATAATTGTAATTAATTTTATTATTTTTACAATACTAAATTGATGTCAATTAATTGATTTATGCACAATTTAGCACAACATATATATAGAAAAAATTTGCAAACCATTTATAAAATTGATATATATATTATAATATATAAAAAAATAATATTATTATAATATTCAAAATTTGCATATTTATTTATTGCAGAAAAGCGTGCTGCTGCCTTATATTGCCTAGTCTGAGCAAAGGTATATTTTAATATAATTTATACAATTTTTATTGCATTTTAATTTGAACTGCCCTCGTCTAGCCAAACATTTCAAAGACAACATCTGGCAAACGTTTGAATTAATGCCAGAATGAAATTTCATATTGCTTGCCAAAGCAAATTGCAAGCTGAGGTTTTGTTTGTTATTTTAGCAAACATGGCCAAAAAAATAAAAGAAAAATAAATAATAATAAAGAAATGGACACCGAGCTCAACCCCAATTTCGACCCAAAACCCAAACCCAAAAATCAAGACCCAGACACAGAAAATAAAACTCAATTCAATTCGGCCTCACGTGACGAAACTCGAGAGTTTGGGCCAAGGTGAGTTTTATTATGTTAAAAAACGCATTTTATTTTTTTATTTCCCCATTTAATAAATCATTGGCCAATTGCATTTTAGCCCTAACTAAGCAAAAAAGTGCGCCAGGTGCAAGTAATTTTATTATTTATAATATATTCTGTTTACGCATTCGATTAATTGTATGGAATATTATTATTATTATTAATGCATTGACGAAGAACCAATTGATTTGCATGGCAGCACACAGGGCTACAAATTGCCATGGACTTTGATGCCAAGTCAAAGATCGCGTCAGAAAACTAACTATCCACCCTTTTATAGCTAAAAAATATCGAATTTTGAATAGCTAGTGTGTGAACTAGGTGATACCCTGTTTGTAGAATTTAAAGTACTTAAATATACACTCTCACGGAGCCGAGACACACAAGCGAATATTTTATTTGTGATTTATTTCAAATGCGCTGATATTAAAAATAATTAAGAAATAGTTTAGGAAATTTATTTGTTTTTTAAATTATATAAATCAAAAAAATATATAAAAAATAATTTAGGAATATTTTCGGAAATTTATTGTTTAAAAATATATAAATCAAATATATATATTAAAAAAAGTTGCCAAAAAAATATATTTTTTAATTTAATTACCTTTGGGTTATAAAAAAAATTTACGTAAGTTGTTTTGGCTTCCAAAAAAAAAAAATTTTTTTTTATTTCAAGTGCTTAAAACAAAACAAAATCTATATATATATTTTTTTTTATATTAAAAAATCAATTATAACTTTTTTATAGTAAATATTTCTATTGTCTTGGCTTTGACGATGATTTTAAAAAGATTGGTTTACTAATTCTCAAAAACAACAATCTCATAAAATAATATATATTTTTAATTAAATTGCCAATTTTATATATTTTCAATTAAATTTATTACAAATTATAAATAGCCAAGTTTTGTTATAAAAATTGACTTTTCTAGCCCACAAAATCTTATAGAAAAAACACATCTATATCTTCTGAATATATCATTATATATAGCTTTTTTTAATTGGAATCTCAAATATGCTTTTATATAATATAGACTATAATATATGATGTAGAAATGTAGCCAATTAAATTTACCATCTCTAATGTGATATAACAACAAATTCTTCATTTAATAAATAATAAATTAATAAAATTATAAAAAAATACAAAAAAGGAAAATAAAATTCTCGCAGCTTGAAAAAATGCTTTCCAGACATATTCCAATTTATTATTGCAATTTAGGCATTTTTTTTATTGATCTGAGTAAGAAAAATCTAATAAATAAAACATATTTTGTGTTTCTTATACAACAAATATTTAAAAAATAAAATCAAAAATCACGAAAAAAGAAAAAAATTAAGAAAAATTTTAAATTAATTTAAAACTTTTTAGATTTTTTAAAACAATTTTATTTGAATTTTAAATTAAACATAAAAATTAAATATTAAAAAATCTAAAAAGATTTAAATTAAATTTTTCTTAATTTTTTTTAAATATTTGATTCAAAATTCAAATAAAATTGTTTTAAAAAGTCTAAAAAAGTGCGATCTGCGACTTTTTTGCAGTACAGAATTTTCCCCTTTTAATTTTTGTGCATTTTTAATAAATACAGGGTATTGAAAGTAAAAAAAAACCGGCAAACGGAAACGCCTGATTAGGGGTTCCTTTTGCATTTGTGTGCGTGTCCTTGTTTTTTTTTTGTGTTTATTTTTTTGAGCTCGCGGCTAAGGCGTAGCCCAATCCTACAGGAGTTGAGTCCTGTTTTGTATTTGTAGGCTGCACTAGGGTTGATTGTTGCTTAGAAGAGCGCAGGATGCGGCGGCACCAAAAAAACAACAGAATTTCATGTTTGTTGTTTATTCTTTATTATTGTTTGCATTTTACAACAGTGGCAAAGGCGAAAAGGAGGACCATACCGGAGGGGGGCATGTTTTCATTTTTTTTTACCTTTTTGGCTTGTAATTTATATATATTTTGTATTGTATTTGCCGGCTATCAAAATACAAATTATGTAGCTCAAGCTGTCGGCTATAGGGTCTGTATTTAGAGGTGGGAACGGGCCTCAACCCATCACGATCCGCGAGCCCGAAATTCACGATGCATAAAAATGCAGTTTTATGTTTATTTTATAAATAATTTATATAATATATTATATATACTTATATATACTTTATATATATATATATTTCAATTCAATCTTTGCAAATTAAAATACCAAAATTGCAAAATTTCGCCTGTTGAATTCGATGGTACGGTCACACTGTTGATCATTTGAGATTTTTAAGCAAAAATCAAACATACCTCAAAATCCTATTACGGCTTTTAAAAAGCTAAATTTTTGAAATTTCGCTATTATTCTCGATAAGTAAATAAAGACGATCATAAAAAAAATTATTTATAAAATTCTAAAAATTACTTTCAATAAGAAAAACATTTTCTTTTAATTTTTAAAATATTTTTTACGAGATGAGTTTAATCGGCTCGAGGTCAACATATAATAACAAACTAAGGTCAACAAAAAAACAATACCAAAATATTTTTTTTAAGTTTTCTCTAAGCTCTTTTTGCTGAGAAAAAATATCAATCCTTCGATATTTATTTATTTTGAGATTTATTTTTGAGCAGAAAAAAAATAAATATAACTCATTTAATGATTTTTCATTTAGTTAATTTTAGGGATCGTAAATAAGAGATATTAAATATTTATTTGTCAAAAATATCATTTACTTATATGTAAGTATATGTTTAATTGAAAATTCCTGCGCTAATAATAATAATGTAAGTATTTTCTTTGGAATATAGAATATAAATTGTCTTGGTTTAAAAAAAAAAACAAAAAAAGAAAAGTTGAACTACGCGTAAGATATTTTAAAATTTCAAGTGCTTAAAACAAAACAAAATCTTTATTTTTTTTTTTTAAATATATTAAAAAACCAATTTAAAAAATTTTTATAATAAATATTTCTATTATCTTGGTTTTGACGATGATTTTAAAATAAAATAATATAAAAAAGTAAAATAAATTGGCTTAATAACTCTAAAAATGAACAAATCTCATAAATTCATTATTTTTTGAGTGGAAAAAAATGTCTAAAGCTAGAAATAGTTCTTAAAAAAAAATTCAAAATTTTTTAAATTATTTTTGAGTTAAGCGAAAAATTTTTTAACATGAGCTTATAAACTGATTATAAAATTTAAAAAAATTTCTAAAGCTAGTAATAAATTTAAAAAATAAATTTCCAAAAAATTCCAGTCATTTTTGAGTTAAAATCTCTCGTGCACACGGACACCCTCCCTGCACTCTTGCAACACACACACGCCTACCTCTACACCCTCTCCTCTCACTCTCCGTAGAGTATTTCAAAGCTTGTGTGAGTTTGCCAAAGCGCTTTAAATTAGAGCGCTAAAAACGTGTGAAACTCTTGGGCGGAATGGAAAGTGGGCAGAATGGACTCCACTCCGGACAAAAGCAAACATTGAAGCATCCATCCAAAGGGCTCTGGCAAAGGCTCTGGACATTTGCCTTTGATTCATTGTTTAAGCCAAAAGTTAAGCCATTTCACTGACATTCAAGTAAATTCCTCAAGCGTGTCCAACTTATTGCGCTTTATTTATATATATATATATAGCTTCCAAAGTTCGTCCCCCCCAATAAACCCAACCACATAGGCCTTAAGTAGCTTTCGGTTTCAAGTGCCAGCAGAGACCTTAAAAGGGAACAATCTTGGCATAATACACACCCAATCCCAGTCCCAATCCCAGTTCCAATTCCGATTCCAAGCCCAACCCAAGCTGATGGCACTTTGATAGAACCCCAATTGAAATAAGGGAAATCAAGGCCAAAGTAATTAAAGATTGCACAAGTTGATCGTATAAATGTTGCAGGGTGTGTTCAAAAGCATGTTACTATTATATATTTAATTTAGTTTCATTAATATATTTTTCAGATTCTAGATGTTTCCTAAATTGACTATTAAGTAACCTCAAAAATTTATTCTTTATCTGTAGGATTATTTTATTATAAAGAATGAAAAACAAATATATATATAAATATATAAATATATTTCTTTTAGTTTATTTTTTATTAATATATTTTTCAGATACTTCCTAAATTAAATATTTATTTTAGTTTATTTTTTATTAATATATTTGTATTTTTAGATATTTCCTAAATAGCCTATTAAAATCCCAATCATTTAATATTTTCCTGTAGGATTATTTTATTATGAACAATGCAAAAAAAAAAAATTAAAATTCTACATTAGTCTAGCTAAAGTTCATGTTAAATTTCAAGTCTGTAGCTTCATATTAAGAGTCAAGTCTCTAACTTATTTATATTAAGAGTTTATGACCAAAAATCTAGCTTTTTTCCATAGTGTTATGGCTACAAATTTTACTTTTGAAGTTCCAAAAATACGAATATGTAATAAAAAATAAACTAAAATTCATTTTAATTTAGGAAGTATCTGACAACTACACTATTTATTCAAATTAAATTATTTTATTAATGATTTTTCATTTAAATACCACAAAAATAAAAAATCAATGCCTAAATGCAATATTTACATTAAATAATTATTTAAAAAAATTTGTAAACTAGTGTAAGTAATGATAAAGGAATTATTTGTAGATATAATTGTAAAATGAATTTTTAACTTATATTCAAAATTTCTTTTGACATCGATTCAAACTACTTTTTGGTACTTCAAAAGTAAAATTTGTAGCCATAACACTATGGAAAAAAGCTAGATTTTTGGTCATAAACTCTTAATATAAATAAGTTAGAGACTTGACTCTTAATATGAAGCTACAGACTTGAAATTTAACATGAACTTTAGCTAGACTAATGTAGAATTTTAATTTTTTTTTTTTGCATTGTTCATAATAAAATAATCCTACAGGAAAATATTAAATGATTGGGATTTTAATAGACAATTTAGGAAATATCTACAAATACAAATATATTAATAAAAAATAAACTAAATTAAATATATATTAGTAACATGCCTTTGAAACACACCCTGTAACTTTTATACGATCAACTTGTGCAATCTTTAATTACTTTGGCCTTGATTTCCCTTATTTCAATTGGGGTTCTATCAAAGTGCCATCAGCTTGGGTTGGGCTTGGAATCGGAATTGGAACTGGGATTGGGATTGGGATTGGGTGTGTATTATGCCAAGATTGTTCCCTTTTAAGGTCTCTGCTGGCACTTGAAACAGAAAGCTACTTAAGGCCTATGTGGTTGGGTTTATTGGGGGGGAAAACTTTGGATATATAAAAATAAAGCGCAATAAGTTGGACACGCTTGAGGAATTTACTTGAATGTCAGTGAAATGGCTTAACTTTTGGCTTAAACAATGAATCAAAGGCAAATGTCCAGAGCCTTTGCCAGAGCCCTTTGGATGGATGCTTCAATGTTTGCTTTTGTTCTTAGTGGAGTCCATTCTGCCCACTTTCCATTCCGCCCAAGAGTTTCACACGTTTTTAGCGCTCTAATTTAAAGCGCTTTGGCAAACTCACACAAGCTTTGAAATACACTACGGAGAGTGAGAGGAGAGGGTGTAGAGGTAGGCGTGTTGTTGTTGCAAGAGTGCAGGGAGGGAGTCCGTGTGCACGAGAGATGCTTTTATGCCACAGGATTCGCAGGATTCAAGGCATTCGACAACTTCAGCACGCGCAATTGCTTCCGCAACTTGAAAACGTACGTTTGATGGTCCAAAAGGATTGGTTTGAGTTTTGTATACGGGTTTTCGTTAGGTTCAGGATTCAGGATTCAGGACATGGGCAAACAACAACCCGTGCTAAAAAGGTTTAAAGAGTTGGGCAGGGGGGGAGGGCGTTACTTCATATCAGACACGGTTACGGCTACGGCTACGGCTTGGGCGGTTGCAGTGCAACAAAAAGCCGAGTAAACAACGTAAAGAGAGGCACAACACCCAAACGACAAACAAAGACAAACCGTGTGGCCATGTCGAATGTGCTATGAGACACCCTTTGTATACAGAGCTAGAGATGGGAACATTAATAACGATTATTTCAGTTTTTTAAATTTAAAAATCAGTTTATAAATCATGTTAAAAGAGTTTTTCGTTTAACTCAAAAATGACTAAAATTTTTGGAAATTATTTTTTAAATTTATTACTAGCTTTAGAAATTTTTTTAAATTTTATAATCAGTTTATAGCTCATGTTAAAAAATTTTTCGCTTAACTCAAAAATGATTTAAAATTTTTGGAATTTTTTTTAAGAACTATTTCTAGCTTTAGACATTTTTTTCCACTCAAAAAATAATGAATTTATGAGATTGTTCATTTTTAGAGTTATTAAGCCAATTTATTTTACTTTTTTATATTATTTTATTTTAAAATCATCGTCAAAACCAAGATAATAGAAATATTTATTATAAAAATTTTTTAAATTGGTTTTTTAATATATTTAAAAAAAAAAAATAAAGATTTTGTTTTGTTTTAAGCACTTGAAATTTTAAAATATCTTACGCGTAGTTCAACTTTTCTTTTTTTGTTTTTTTTTTTAAACCAAGACAATTTATATTCTATATTCCAAAGAAAATACTTACATTATTATTATTAGCGCAGGAATTTTCAATTAAACATATACTTACATATAAGTAAATGATATTTTTGACAAATAAATATTTAATATCTCTTATTTACGATCCCTAAAATTAACTAAATGAAAAATCATTAAATGAGTTATATTTATTTTTTTTCTGCTCAAAAATAAATCTCAAAATAAATAAATATCGAAGGATTGATATTTTTTCTCAGCAAAAAGAGCTTAGAGAAAACTTAAAAAAAATATTTTGGTATTGTTTTTTTGTTGACCTTAGTTTGTTATTATATGTTGACCTCGAGCCGATTAAACTCATCTCGTAAAAAATATTTTAAAAATTAAAAGAAAATGTTTTTCTTATTGAAAGTAATTTTTAGAATTTTATAAATAATTTTTTTTATGATCGTCTTTATTTACTTATCGAGAATAATTGCGAAACTTTAAAAATTTAGCTTTTTAAAAGCTGTAACAGGATTTTGAGGTATGTTTTTTTTGCTTAAAAATTACAAATGATCAACAGTGTGACCGTTTTTTCGTATACTATCGCATTTAACAGGCGAAATTTGCAATTTTAATATTTTAATGTGCAAATATTGAATTTAAATTTATATATATAAAGTATTATTATAATATATATAATATATTATATAAAGTAATTATAAAATAAACATAAACTTAATTTTATGCATCGTGAATTTCGGGCTCGCGGATCGTGATGGGTTGAGGGCCCGTGCCCACCTCTAAATACAAACCCTATAGCCGACAGCTTGAGCTACATAATTTGTATTTTGATAGCCGGCAAATACAATACAAAATATATATAAATTACAAGCCAAAAAGGTAAAAAAAAATGAAAACATGCCCCCCTCCGGTATGGTCCTCCTTTTCGCCTTTGCCACTGTTGTAAAATGCAAACAATAATAAAGAATAAACAACAAACATGAAATTCTGTTGTTGTTTTTTGGTGCCGCCGCATCCTGCGCTCTTCTAAGCAACAATCAACCCTAGTGCAGCCTACAAATACAAAACAGGACTCAACTCCTGTAGGATTGGGCTACGCCTTAGCCGCGAGCTCAAAAAAAAAACACAAAAAAAAAACAAGGACACGCACACAAATGCAAAAGGAACCCCTAATCAGGCGTTTCCGTTTGCCGGTTTTTTTTTACTTTCAATACCCTGTATTTATTAAAAATGCACAAAAATTAAAAGGGGAAAAGTTGCACTTCGAACTTTTTTAGACTTTTTAAAACAATTTTATTTGAATTTTGAATCAAATATTTAAAAAAAATTAAGAAAAATTTAATTTAAATCTTTTTAGATTTTTTAATATTTAATTTTTATGTTTAATTTAAAATTCAAATAAAATTGTTTTAAAAAATCTAAAAAGTTTTAAATTAATTTAAAATTTTTCTTAATTTTTTTCTTTTTTCGTGATTTTTGATTTTATTTTTTAAATATTTGTTGTATAAGAAACACAAAATATGTTTTATTTATTAGATTTTTCTTACTCAGATCAAAAAAAAAAATGCCTAAATTGCAATAATAAATTGGAATATGTCTGGAAAGCATTTTTTCAAGCTGCGAGAATTTTATTTTCCTTTTTTGTATTTTTTTATAATTTTATTAATTTATTATTTATTAAATGAAGAATTTGTTGTTATATCACATTAGAGATGGTAAATTTAATTGGCTACATTTCTACATCATATATTATAGTCTATATTATATAAAAGCATATTTGAATTCCAATTAAAATATATATATATATATTCAGAAGATATAGATGTGTTTTTTTATAAGATTTTGTGGGCTAGAAAAGTCAATTTTTATAACAAAACTTGGCTATTTATAATTTGTAATAAATTTAATTGAAAATATATAAAATTGGCAATTTAATTAAAAATATATATTATTTTATGAGATTGTTGTTTTTGAGAATTAGTAAACCAATCTTTTTAAAATCATCGTCAAAGCCAAGACAATAGAAATATTTACTATAAAAAAGTTATAATTGATTTTTTAATATAAAAAAAAATATATATATAGATTTTGTTTTGTTTTAAGCACTTGAAATAAAAAAAAATTTTTTTTTTTTGGAAGCCAAAACAACTTACGTAAATTTTTTTTATAACCCAAAGGTAATTAAATTAAAAAATATATTTTTTTGGCAACTTTTTTTAATATATATATTTGATTTATATATTTTTAAACAATAAATTTCCGAAAATATTCCTAAATTATTTTTTATATATTTTTTTGATTTATATATTTAAAAAAAAATAAATTTCCTAAACTATTTCTTAATTATTTTTAATATCACGCATTTGAAATAAATCACAAATAAAATATTCGCTTGTGTGTCTCGGCTCCGTGAGAGTGTATATTTAAGTACTTTAAATTCTACAAACAGGGTATCACCTAGTTCAAACGCTATCTTGATATTTTTTAGCTATAAAAGGGTGGATAGTTATTTTTCTGACGCGATCTTTGACTTGGCATCAAAGTCCATGGCAATTTGTAGCCGTGTGCTGCCATGCAAATCAATTGGTTCTTCGTCAATGCATTAATAATAATAATAATATTCCATACAATTAATCGAATGCGTAAACAGAATATATTATAAATAATAAAATTACTTGCACCTGGCGCACTTTTTTGCTTAGTTAGGGCTAAAATGCAATTGGCCAATGATTTATTAAATGAGGAAATAAAAACAAAATGCGTTTTTTAACATAATAAAATTCACCTTGGCCCAAACTCTCGAGTTTCGTCACGTGACGCCGCTGAATTGAGTTTTTTTCTGTGTCTGGGTCTTGATTTTTGGGTTTGGGTTCTGGGTTTGGGTCGAAATTGGGGTTGAGCTTGGTGTCCATTTCTTTATTATTATTTATTTTTATTTTTTTTTTTTTTTTGGCCATGTTTGCTAAAATAACAAACAAACCAATCTCAGCTTGCAATTTGCTTTGGCAAGCAATATGAAATTTCATTCTGACATTAATTCAAACGTTTGCCAGCTGTTGTCTTTGAAATGTTTTGGCTAGACGAGGGCGGTTCAAATTAAAATGCAAAAAGAATTGTATAAATTATATTAAAATATACCTTCAATCAGGCTAGGTAATATAATGTAGCAGCACGTTTGTTTGCAATAAATAAATATGCAAATTTTGAATATTATAATAATAATATTTATTTATATATCATAATATATATGTCAATTTTATAAATGGTTTGCAAATTTTTTCCTATACATATGTTGTGCTAAATTGTGCATAAATCAATTAATTGACATCAATTTAGTATTGTAAAAATAATAAAATTAATTACAATTATAACAGAAATGCAGATGAAAAAGAAAACTAATTATTATTTATTTTTTGTGCTATTTTTACTGCCAATTTAATGAGGTTTTTTTCGCCCAAAATTAAATGCATTAAATTTTATATATATTTTTTTTCGGAGGAGATAAGTTTAGGAGATAAGTTTAGTCGGCTCGAGGTCAAATAATAATATATATTTTTTTTCGTATTTCGTTTTATCAGCTCAGCAAAATATGCTTAAGTTTCCATTTAAAATATATTTACTCTAAATATATATATATATTTATACGAATATAATGTTGCTATATTTCTGTCTAAACCATTTTTGTGTTTCTTTTGAATCTTTAACTTCAGAAAATATTAAAAAACAATGTCGAAAAATTTCGTTATTTTTAAATTGATATATTTTTTAAAATAAATTTGTTTTTGCTTAAATTTAAATATAAAATCTATTTATAATAATTTTCTTAATACGAATTTAGTATTTCTACATATCTATCTGTGCAATATTTGTCTTTACTTTGCATCTTTACCTTCGAGAAAATATTGAAAAAAATTGTCGAAAAATTTCCTTTTTTTTTTAATTTATATATTTTTTTTATATTAAGAAGAAAAGCAAATGTGACCGTATCATAAAATAGGCATAAAGCTTAATATAAAAGCACTTATGGCATTAAAAACAAAAGTTGATAATTCATTAATAATAAATTGATATATAAACAATAAAAAAAATAAAATAAAATAAAAAAAGACTAAAATAAAAAAAACATAAAATTAAAAAAAATAAAACCAAAAAAAAAATAAATAAATATTAATAATTTTGTAAATATTGTTTTAAGCTTCCCATGAAACGTGGTTGTTCTTAAATGTTAATTTAAATATCATGTTATATAGTTCATTATGAATGATTCTTCTTGACATTAAAATATATATAAAAAAAAATAAATAAAAAACAGAAATAAAAATTAAAAAAAAAAAAAAAATATAAAATATATAAATAAAAAAAAAAAAATTTTTAATATAAAATAAAAATAAAATAAATAAACTTACTAATATTATTGGTCAGTTCCTTTCATCCTAAATGTTGGCTAAACAGTTTAAATGGATTATAAATTAGATAACTAATATTTACTTAAAAATTTAAAGAGTTTAAAGCAAAGTTTATATTGAACAATTTGTGAAACCTCCCTCGTTCTTGTATATTGTACCGGAAGCATCTGTGCTCTGCGATCTGTGATCTGCAATATGCGGCAAACATCAAGAGCATCTTGTAGATAAATAAATAAATACTCGAATCGACATATCCCGACGAATGCCTAGATGCTAATCGAGGCGATAAGATGAGCTCAAAAAACATTCACTTGAATAAACAAATTGACACTAATTGGACAATTATAATATGGAACGAACAATCTAAAGATCTTTTACTTCAGATCGTAAAGTTGTGACATTAATTTTCCCGCTACTTCGCTTCCCAATAGAGATTGTTATCAAAGTCAAGAACAGCCCTCTATTTATTTATTTCAGAGCTACTTAAGCGTAAAAAACGTTTATGCAAATTACATTTTTACATTTTTTGAAGTATTCCAATTTCGTAATGAAATACAAATGCAATTTCAGTGTGCCCTAACTAGCTCAAAAAACACAAATTCAAGGGTGAAATATGCAAATTTTATAAAATTTACGTTAAAAATTTCGATGCGCAATTGATGCGATACTTGAAATCTCAACGGGGCGTGGTTAAATTAGTTGTTAAACACTCAACAACAACAACAACAAAAATATTTAATGAAAAATTTCTAACATTATTACACTCAGCCTCAGGATATTTCCAAAAAGGAATTCAATTTTTGATAGGCTGGCTAACAATTCAGAGAGCTCTCTACAAATATTTGCAAGTAATTATGTTTTACACACATGAATTTAAGGAGCGGCATGAGTAATGTTTTATAAATATACCCTGTAAATAGAGGAAGGTTGTAAGAGGGTTTTAAAATTATTATTAATATTTAGGTATTAATTTTTATTATAGGAAAAAGATTATAACTAATTTTTAGAGCAGAAAATTGCAACAATTGTAAACTTACACAAGGGTAAATTCTAGTCGAACAATTTATTAAGTTCAAAAATTATAAAGCAGAGTCTGCAACAATTATAAATGTTATTTTTAAAAATCACATCTTAATATATATTTTTTGGGCTATAAATTTAATTTCTGACCTTATAAAATTTTTTCGAAGAAAGATTTTTTTTATATTTAGAAAATTATTTTTTAGATAATAAAAAATTGTTGAAAAAATGTTTTTCTATCGCATTTTATTTTTTTTAATTTAGAAAAATATTTTTTAGATAATAAAAAATTTTTGGAAAAATGTTTTACTATTGAATTTATTTTTTATATTCAGAAAATTATTTTTATAAATACATCACGATTTTTTTAATAAATAATATAACCAAGACGTAATAGGCACAACAATTATTTTTATTTTTTATTATTCCAAAAATGTCTTTATTGCTGAAGAATTAAGAATTTTGGTATATTATAGCCGAAACAAAACTAGTTTAAATTCATCTATTGCAGCTAGGGAATTAATATTCTTTAATATTTATTTTTTTATTAATTTTTCAACTCATCTTGATTGTTTTTTTTATAAATAATAAAGCAACATTGCCACATTTGGCTATAAAAAGGCGTTATAGGAAAGAAATTGAATTTTAGCTAAATGTTGATCGATATACTTAATAAAAGAATCCGAGAAACCTTAAAAAAAAATGTTGGAAAAATGTTTCCCTATTGAATTTATTTTTTATATTAAGAAAATTATTTTTTTAGATACAACATGATTTTTTGAATAAATAATATAACCAAGACGTAATAGGAACAACAATTTTTTTTAATTTTTACTTTATTTTGTTTATGTCGTTATTTCTGAATCATAAAAAATTTTTCGTATATTATAGCCGAAACAAAACTAATTTAAATTCATCTATTGTAGCTAAAAAATTAATATTTCAATGCAAACATATTACTCTTTGCATAATTAATTTTATAATGTTGAAATAATTGACAAAGAATTTGAATTATTATATTTATGCATTCTATATATTAATTGTTATTTTTTATTCCCTTTGCCTGCCAAGTTTCATAATAATTTAGAAATAAACAAAGCAGTTGTAGACTTTTATACATTCAGTTAGTTTTTAGGGCATCTGTTAGTCTATCAGTATTTTTATTCTAAACTTTTACTTATTTGTTATTTGAAATGGAAGCATAATTCCTGTTCCTCTTCTGTATTCCACCAAACAGAGGAAGTGAATACGAGTAAAGACAACAAAGTTGCAAAGTTGTTGTGTTGTGTGTGTGTTTTATGCATTATGACGGTGTGGTCTAGTTGCAAAGTAAAAAAATAAAAAAAAATATATATATAATACAAGAAACTACCACAAAACGTTGCACATTGAACGATGACGTACTGGCAAAAAAAACTTGTTTATAAATGTTGGTTGCTGGGGCAACGACCACAAAGACAGGAAAAACTTAAACTGGAATTTAAATATGGTAGAATGGGGCTATTGGGAATGACCAGTCTTAGGGCTTGGCTAAAAAGTTATGAGACTAAAAGTGGCCACTAACTTGTTAGTTAATTGCACAGCTTTTATTATAGTCAAGCACACAAAGGGCTTATTTATTAAGGGTGAACAAATAATTGCTGCCAAGAAGTAGCACATAAAGTTGGTTAAAACTTGGCTAAATTATGCATTAATTGGCTTAATTTATTTATCAAAAAAATATTAAATAAATTAATAAAATGCTAAATTTATCATCAATAAATACTTAACAATTTGACAAACAACAAATGAAAGTGAAAATTTGCAAAATATTAAAAAAATTTATTTTTTTAGCATGTTTATTTATGTAATAAAAAAATAAAACAAAAATTAAATAAATAAATTCAAATAAATAGTTCAAAAAGTTGACTGGAAAAATAAAATGACTATTTTAAATTTAATAGTAATTTTATTGTTATTTAATATTATTTACATTTAATTGTAATTTTATTTTTTTCAGTCAACTTTTTTAATTTTTTATTTGAATTAATTTATTTTATTTTTTTTTTTGTTAGTTTTTTATTACAATATATAAACAAACATACTAGAAAAAAAATTCTTTAAATATTTTGCTGACGAAGCTCATAAATATTTTTAAAAAATTATTTGAATAAATATAAAATAAATATTTAAAAATCCCACATACTTTTTAATACTGTTTTCATAGACTTAGCGCAGATTTTGATTTATTTATTTTATATTTTATTTTAAATTTATTTTTATTATATAAATAAACATACTAGAAAATAAATTATTTTAATATTTTGCTGACTAAACCCATAAATATTAAAAAAAATAATATAAAATCAATATTTCAAAATCGTATATATTTTGAAATATTTTTTTTAATAGACTTGGCGCAGATTTTGGGCATTAGCACAGATTAAATAATATAATAAAATTATTATTAAATTTATTTATAATTAAAATGCCACTATCTACATTAAATATAGTTTTTTTACACATTATTGTAATGCCATTTCGTTAATCCTACCGTGGATTTACCTATTTCTTCAGTTAACCCAAAAAAATGTCACATTTTCCCTCCACAAAATAAATCCCAAAAGGGCTTAAATATATTTTTTATATTTATTTATGTGAAACCCAAAATTGTATTGTGCAATGTGCGCTTATCACACCAAATTCACATATTTCTCAGCTATTTTTATTTATTTATTTAGCACTTTCGGCGTTCTGTTAATGTCACGAACCGGCTTTTTAATCCTTGAACGCAATTTTGAAATGGGGAAGTTTTTCTATTTCTCTTGCATTTTTGTTGTTTGTTTTTAGGATTTGTTTGGTATTTGTTTAGGCACAAGGAGCTCTTGTCAGATTTATTGCGTTTATTTTCTTTGTTATTTTTGGATGTGTAATTGTCATTTTAATAGTTGTTACTTCAGATTTTTTTTGTTATTTATTGGGGAATGATATATGAGTAGCTGGTCAATGGTACTGTGGGGAATTTGATTACTTTTTTTTGATTAAATTAATAGATTAAAGTTTAAGCGTGTTCTTAGTATTACTTTATTTGATTTTTGAGAAATTTTTATTAATTGAAAATGGAATAGTCCTTATATTTTTTAATACTCGATGTGTATCGTAATTGATTTTAAAATCAGTTAAAAAAAATATGACAAAATAAAATAGGAATCAAAATGTTTTCCTAAGTTATGATTATTTTTAATTTTGTATAAAAAAAAAATCGATTAATAGCATTGCAAATTATCTCAATTATTTATCTCTTGTTTCGATAAATTATATTAATTGCAGTAACTAATTATTCTAAAATTATATTAACTATTTATCGATTAATGAAAATATTTTTTTGCTATTCTATGGTCAAATTAAAAAAATATATATTTTTTTGTTTTAATAACTTTTTATTTTGTATAGGAAAATGGCAATTATAAATTATTCGCTTTGACAAATTATAAAAACTATTTATCGATTAATTAATATCTTTTTCTATTCCTAGTAAAATTAAAAATATATTTATTTTGCTTTGATAACTTTTAATTTTGTATGGAAAAAATCGACTAAATTGTTTGATATATAAACCATTATTCGATTATTTTTGCCCCCCATTTTTATGTGCATCTCTAGTCCTGTATACAGTCGGTCTGTAAAGTGCGCCGACAATGCCATAAATTCAATTAGACGATAACAATTTAAAAAAAATCGATTAATACCATTGCAATTTATTGCAAGTATTAATCATTCGTTTCGATAAATTATATTAATTGCAATTAATAATTATTCTAAAATTAAATTAACTATTAATCGATTAATGCATATTTTTTTCTATTATAAAAAAAATATTTTGTTTTGATAACTTTTAATTTTGTATAAGAAAAATCGATTAATTGCATGCGGTTATAAAATTATATATGATATATGACATTAATCGATTAATTTTTTCCCATTTTTTTTTTGTCTTTCCCTAGTCCTGGGTACAGTCGCTCTGTAAAGTGCGCCGACAATGCCATAAATTCAATTAGACGACAACAATTTTATTTTATTTTTTTTTTAAATCTTTAAACGCCACAGAAACTCAATTGAGCCGAGGCCTTTGTGACTCTTTTGGGGGCGGGTTCTGTGTTCTGTTCTTGAGTTCTTGTGAGTAGTTGAGGACAATCCAATAAATGGCATGCCAGGGCATACTATGGGTAGTATGTACTCACTTATGGGTAGCTATAATGTGCTCTACTCGAAGAAATCACTTTTCAAAAGTCAACAACAACGTCAGACATGAGCATGAACCTCAAATGAGATGAGACGAGGGTGTTAGGTATTTCTTGTTGGGGGTGTTTAAAGACTCGGTAGCTTCGGTACTCTTCTCTATAGGGTTGCGGTTGATGCGTTAGCCAGCAAAGTGGGTGCATTCACATGTCTCAAGAGCTTGTTATATGCTCGATATGTGTGCAGTGAGAGAATAGCACAAACAACAACAACAACAACACTTCTTCATAATGTTGATGTTGCCTGATGAGTTTCGGGTGACAAAACAGGAAGAGGACATACATTTTTGCACAGGCATGCAATTTATTACCAAGATATATGAGTAGAAGAGAGAGAAAAAAAACCTAGACAAGTAGAACTGATGATGCGTTGAGTTGTGCACAATTCATTAGAGTTTTCATCATAATGTCAGGTGTTAAAAAAAAGAATTGCTGACTTGACAGTGTAATGTAAAATCAAGATAAATTATTATTTTGTAATTATATATTTTTTTCAAATGTTTAAACTCAACTAAATTGACAGTAATTTAATTTAGCAACAATAAGTTACAAATAAAGCAGTTTTCTAAACTAAAAACTAGATTTTTCAATTTATGTATTTTAATTTTTGAATAAATTATAATATATCAAAACTCGGTCTTTATAGCAGGTACCATACAAATTTTGTTTAATTTTTTCAAATATAAATCGGATATAATAACTTTTTTTGAGTTGTAAAAAAATAATACTCAAAAATAATCGTCATTGCGACTCTTTATAGCTAAATGTGACCAGCTTGTTATTTGTTCTTTATAAAAAAAAATTAATTTTCTAAATTTAAAAGGATTTTCTATTGAAATTTTCTTTAAAATTTAGAAAGTTAAGTTTTTTATATAAAACAAATAGCAGTGTGATAAAAAATAAATAAAAATCCTTCTATGTAATTTTTATGACTAAAAAGTTTTTATGAAAATGATTTGTATTGGAATTTTATTTTTCTAAAACTTTTTAGCTATTTCTATTGAAATTTTATTTTCCTAAAATTGTTTAGCTATTAAAAAATACATTGGGGGATTTTTATCTTTTTATGACTTGGAAAAATATAATTATTTTTATGTCAAAAAAAATAGATAAAAATCCCTTGGAAAAATATAATTATTTTTAAGTCAAAAATAAAAAAATAGTTTTATTTAAAATTTACAAAATAAAATTTATATCCCAGTTTATATGGAAAAAAATACCTAAATATATTTATTATAATTATTGACATTTAATTTTTTTTTTATATATACTTATTTATTGTCCAGAAAAGTCTGCACTTATGGCTAAAAAATAGGCAGATAACTTAATTAAATTTGCAATTCACGCCGAATTTATTAATAAACTAGATTAAAATTGGCAAAGCTAAATAAACATTTAATTTTAAAAATTAAACTTATAATCATTGCTTTTATTTAAGCTTACACAAACAAATATTCCAAATATGTCTAATTTAAATTGCTCAACTCATTTAACATGGTTTTTTAAAGAGATAAACAGCTGAAATTTTTAGTGCATAATGTTTTACTTAAATATATTCCAGATATATCAATATATCAATTATAGTCAATATATCAATTATAGTTTTGATAAGCTTGTATTAAGTACAAAATAAAAACTATCTATATGCAGCTTAGATTTTATAATTCAATACAAAATCTTATTTCACATCAAATCAATCCGCATGGAATTTTTGAAAAATTAAAACCGAGATCCCACAAAAGTGAAAATTGCATTAGAGTCCAAAAAAAAAGTGTGCGCAATTTATAATTGGATTTTTGCAAACTCTGGCCACACATAAAACTGAAAAAGGAAAAAATAAAAAAATTAAAAAGAGAAATATAGACATGAGCACAAACTGTGCTAGGCACAAAGTTAAGCTGAGTGTTAAAAAGATTGGGAATGGGTTTTGGATTTGAATTTAGATTTGGGTTGGGCTTGGGATTGGGATTGGGTTTGGGGTTTGGGTACGGGTTGGTTTTGGAAGTGTGCAACGGGCGCAAATAATATGAAACGTCATTAAAAGCGCACCCGTGTGTCAGCACACGATGATGATGATGATGATGATGATGATGATGATGATGATGATGATGGTGATGATGATGATGATAATAATAATAATGATGATGATGATTACGACGCTTTGATTATGATGAGTCACACGTTGTTGTTGTTGTTGTCGTGTTGCATTAACATTCATAATTTCCACATGGAAAAGTTCAAGTCAGTCCAGAGTAGAATGTGTTGACATTTGAAGAGACGTTCTATAAAAAACCATGGAAATCAACTTGTTTTTATTACTTATGACAGCAAAGGGTATTATAAAATTGTCATAAAAAATAGAAATTTTTAATGCTATAAAAATATATACATATATATATATAAAATATATATTTCAATTCATTTCATTGGCATTCAAAAAAAAGTAATGATAATGAAAATCAAACTATATTTGATAATTATTATACCCTGGCAAAAGGGTATTATAAATTTTGTCTCGAAATGTGTTATATATAGAAGAAGATAGTTATAGAAGAAGACTTCTCCGAATCCCATAAAGTATATATATTCTTGAAGAGCTGAGTCGATATAGCCATGTCTTTCTGTTTATATGCTTACTTTTTGGCTTTATCTTTGAGATAGCTTGATGAAATTTGGTACAGATAAAGCTTGATATTGTATGTAGCTTGTATGTTAAAATCAGCCTGATCGGACCACTATATCACATAGCTGCCATAGGAACAATTGGAGTTACTTCATTTTCCTGAAAAGTCTTCGTAAGAAAAACATTTTTGTTTTTCTAGTTAGCAAAACCAAAATTGGCATATCGATGTATATTTACGATTTGTATTATCAGACCAAGTTTGAACAAAATCGGACCACTATATCTTATAGCCCCCATAGGAACAATCGGTCGAAAAGTTGTCGTATGAAAATCTTCTTTGTTTTCTTTTAAATATTAAAACCAAACTTAGCATATCGATGTAGATTTACAATTCGCACAATCTGATTAAATTTGAACAAAATCGAAACACTATATCTTATAGCTGCCATAGGAACAATCGGTCGAAAATGAGTTTTTCTACACAAAAGTATTTACAAATTTCTTAGAAGACGTTTAGAAGGGTATAAAGCCGTTTCTTTCTTGTTTTTAAATATTTTTATTTATTTATAGAAAAATTTAATTTAAAAAAATAAATATACAATATTAGAGGCGACATAATTATTTATTTATTTATTTAATTTTTTTTTTGATTTTATCATTTAATCTTACTGTTTTTTTTTTCTTTTTTATGCGTTTTTATTTTGATGAAAAGTTTAACTTTCCTTAAATCTATTGCGACCAATTTTAACTATTTGTTTGATATTTAGGCATAGGTTCTTTCAAATCCTGGTTCTAAGGATTAATTAATTGTTTGCCTATATTGTGGGAGAAAGTTCAAAAAAGCCGATCTTCTCTCTACTTACTAAACAAGATGCCAATTCTTTTCCGAAAATATTATCGCTTTTAAAATCGCACTCAACAATGTTAAAAAAAAGCCGATAGAGCTAAATTCAAGTGAAAAAATTTGGCAGCTGTAGTGCTTTTTTCACGCTATTTTTTTAGCTATTTTCTTCCACCGGTAAATTCAATTCTCATTACGGTTTTGTTTGCCAAACTGCTGAAAATTGAAAGGGAAAAAGCAAATATGGCCGCAGGCAGCTGGAAAACGATAGCAAAAGCCGGGTGAGAAAGGTGGAAAAGGGGGCAAGGGAAGCGCCGTACAGGATATAGACACTCTGTAGGCTTTTTTTTTTTGGCACTGTCGAGGGCTGAGAAACGGGGAACGGATAAGGGGAACTGCGTCAATTTCAATTCCCCGTCTACGGCTCTGATTGGTGCGGATATATATTTTTGAAATTTTTGCATGCCATTTAATTTCCATAGACGTAACGCCGTAACGTGGTGGTTGTTTATGGGAGTTGCGATCCCAAAATGGCGGCATCTAATCGTAGTTTAACAACAGTAAAAAAAAAAACCAAACCAAACAGCAACCCTTCAATTTCCCAAACAACTTGTCACAAATTTTCCATGCCAGCGCGCACACACGAGAAAATTAAACACAAATAAACGTTTTATACCATATAAAAAAAATAAAAAAAAAAGCATCAAGAAATTGGAAAAGTGAGAGCAGGCCCTATTTGGTAGGTGCACAGGGTGTCAGGCAGGGGAGGGGAGGGCTCGTAAAATATGGCTCAAAAATGAAAACTCAACAATGTTCAAAGTTGCCGTTTGACAGGCCGCTGAAAAGTTACTCAAGCGTGCATGGAGGCAAGATGTGCATCCTGTGGCATGCAACCTGATGTGAACCTTACATTACGTCGGCATATTTTCAGTTTTAAATATACCCTGTAATTGAGTTGACAGCAAAGTGAACTATGATGGCTAATATAGGTTTTTTTATGCTGTTTCTGTTGAGCTCGTTGATCTTAGAAAATTTTAAGGTCCAGAAATTCTGAGATTTCGCATATCTGAAAGTCAATTCATATATATAAAATATACCGCCGATTCTGAAAAAAATATTTTTTTTTATTTAATAGTTATTTTGGTGTTCTTGGGAAATTAAAAAATTTTTTTTTAATTTTCCGGATGCGTTTTTGAGCTAACCAAAAGTAAATAGAGAATTTTATTTTCAGATTACAAAGAATAACTTCGAACTTAGTTCAATGATATTAAAAATGTACGAACTTTTTGTAAAAAAATTATAAAAAAAAAAACCCAATTACTTGTCTTACAATAAAATTAGATTGTTTGTTTTTCCTGCAATTAAAGATAATTAAAAAAAATTAAATGATTGCAACAAAAATAAATGATAATCTAAAATAAGAGGTATTCATTTTTTTATTGAAATAAAATTTTAAAATAAAAATTTATTTTTTGAGCGTCAAAATAAAAATGTTTAAGTAATTCTGATTAAATGATTTTTACATTTTCATAATTTTTTTTAACTTTATTTAAAAATTGTTAAATAACATATTAAATTTATATTATTAAATTAATTTATAACTTTGTTTAAAAATTGTTAAATACCATATTACATTTTTATTATAATATAAAAATACTAATATAATATAGGAAAAATATAAAATAATTATTTTTGAGAATTTTTTAAATTAATTTAGGGGTTTCTTGTTATAAAAGTAAATAAATAAATGGTTTCTTTGGTTTATATCTCACTATTCGAAAGATGTTAGGGAAGCCTTTTTTTTAAATTTATTTATTATATTATTAAAATTATTTATTTCTGATTAATGCTGTAAAAATGCAAACTCTTAGACTGTCTCTGATTTTTTTGGTTTTTTTATATTTAAATAAATACTACATGGTATTTACCAGTCGCTTATGCCGCTCTTGAAACATTTCTTATTTCTTTCACTTTTAATTTTTTTTCCTTTTATTTTTTTTTTTTTTTGTGTACCTTGCGCTGAATGCATTTCCTCTGAGTTGGCATTTTGAGAGTGCCCAGCCAAGGCATACAAAAGAGTCCTTGTTACATTTCGCATCCTTTTAGGCCTACAACCAGCCAGCTGCCAGCACTTTGTTACCTGTTTTATATGCTACCTGTGTGTGATAAGGTCTATACTCTGTCTTGCTCTTTCTGTCTTGGTTTCTTTCTTCCTTTCTCTTCTTTTTTCACATCTTGTGCCCTTGCACTTTGCACACACAATTTTCCTTTTCTTCGGAGTCGGAGTCTTCTGTGTCTTCTATCTTTAACTGACAATTTATCTCTTGGCTTGTTTGCCCAAGGGACAACGTTTGTTATTGTTGGTTAGACAGGTTTTCTTGGCCTGGCTCTGATTTTTCATTACCAGCCTGGTATCATCGCTGTATATATATATTTTTCTTTCATTAGCGTTGAATAAGAACAGAAAAAAAAAACCCCAACATTTTCCAAAGTGTTTTTAATTCTCTCATTAGTAACAGAAATTACAACGCATCATTTAGATGCAATGCAGAAAAGAGATAGACTGATACAATTTCCGGCTAATGCTATCTCCTTTTCTCCTATACATTATATATATATATATATATCATTTGATGCATTTGCCATGCGGGCACTTTTACATTTTCTCATTAATTTGTTGGTGTCGAGAGTCTCGACACAATTTGTCATATTAAAAACTCGAAGAAAATATAAATTAAATGCCAAGTCATTTATATATCCTTACAACACTGATTAGTACAGACGCGGCATCCTTTTAGTTATAGTTTTTGATTTATGATCCTTAAAAATTAACCCCTAAAAGGGCATAGAGAAAACATTTGCTAATTAGCATTGCATTCACAGCGATCGATAAATCTTATTTAAATATATATTACGACAGAAACATTAATCTTTCAGTTGCATTTTTCTAATACTCTTTCTCTCTTTTAATTTATTTGATATTCAATTTCTGTCGCTTAATAAATTTAACCCAAAATGTCAAACACAAAAGTTGATTCAACATCTCTTGAGCATAATTCTCAAGTAGCTTCATATTGCTTCGGCTTTAATTATAAACATGCCTCCAAAATGAGAATTGAGTTGAGGCAATAAAAAAATACACTTATAGTGGGATATTTAAAAGGCAATGTGTTCTAGCAAAAAAAGTTTTAATTTAGGAAAATCTTTAAAAATTATTTTTGGGCTTATGAAAATGCTTAAAAAAAATTGAGTAAATTCTAGATTTAAATTTTATTGGTAAATATATGATTTTTCGTATATTTTATTTATTTATTTTTTTTTTAATTTACTTTTTTTTACTTAAAAAATTATTATTTTCAAATATAAGTTATAATTATTGCCGTTAAAAGCAAAAATCTTTAAAAATTATTTTGGGCTTAGGAAAATGCTTAAAAAAAATTGAGAAAAAAGCTAGATTAAAATTTCATTGGAAGATATTTGTTTTTTTTTTTATATGTTATTTATTTATTTTTTTTTTTTTAATTTACTAAATGTTTTATGTGTGATCAACTTAATTAAAAATTATATTTTTAATCGTTAAGCAAAAGCCACACTAAAAAAATGTATTTTTACTTAAAAAAAAATATTGTTTTCAAGTGATTTTTTGTAATAAATTATACAATTATTGCGGTTAAAAGCAAAAAAGGTTTAACATAAAAAAATTTAAAAAAAAAAAATTATTTTTGGGGTTAGGAAAATGTTTAAAAAAAAAATTGGGAAAATGCAAGATTTAAATTTTATCATATTTGATCACATTTTTTTTAGTATTTAATCGTTTCCGTTAAAATAAACACTATTTAATGGTTGTAGGAAAAAAATTAATTTTTTGATGTTATAAAAATTTTATACAAAAATATTATAAAAATTTGTAGAACATTATTTTTTATGGAGATTTGGCTATAGTTTTTTTTTTTATATACAAATAACTCTTATTTATTTATTTAACTTTAAATTTATTACAATTTTTATTGGTGATAAGCACTTTTAAAATTTTCACCAGGGACGTTGCGCAAAAACAAAAAAAATCATTATCATAGTAATCAAGTGATTTTTAATAATAAAAGTTTTAGCTCTTACAACCCTTGATCTTCAATTAATATCTTATTAGTATACAGTTCTATAACTAGGTGTTTGACTAGATTTTATTTAGATTTCTATAACTTCAAGAAAATATCTAAATAATTTAATGTTAGAGTATTTATTGTTAGCCTCTTCAAAAACAGAATTGCCCTCAGTTCGCACATTCTCCAACTTAATTGAGACAAAAGAAAGCAAAGACTCAGAAGACTGTAGACTGTAGTTAATAAGTAATTAAAATATAAATTTCAATTATATTTTTGCCAGACTGCCACGCCCCTGCATGACCTTTGTGCACCTAACGGTAGAAATATATGTCTGATCTGCATATTGTATCATTTCATGCAACAGAAAACAACAGAGAAAATAAAAAAAAATAGAAAAATGTCAAACAAATTTAACACTATGCTTGACTTTAACAATTTGTCACAGTGAATAAAATAAAAGAAAATAAAAATAAAAAAAAAAAACATTTGTTATGGCAGCTGCGTGCTGTTTAGAAGTGTTTTGAGGCATGAGTCTGTCACGCTGTTGCACTTAACCGGCTTCTGGTGGCACGTTTGAAACAGTTTTTATTTTTTTCTGTTTTGTGGATGGCCAACTGTGTACATAAATGGCAAAAGTGATTCATTTCTGGCTAATTAAACAGAGAGCCAGCATCAGTGAATATTTCATATATTGAAATGAATTTTTATTTTATTTTATTTTATATATCGTATATTGAGTTAGCTCTGCCCGCATCTAAAGTATTTCAATTGAGATTCCAAGCTTCTGCAATTCAATTGTGTATATTTTGCCTCAAGTTCGCTTTTAACCCATTCCTTACTCCCGGCTGTCAATTCAATTTTAATCAAATGCGTTACTTCGATTCCCAGGCGCAATTAATTTGAAATGTTTCATCTGAATGGGCTTCAATTCCCCTCCCCAACCCGCATACAAATGCATTTTGCATAAAGTCTACAACATAAAGCATATTTTTGAGCCTGGTCAACGCTCCTTGGCAGTTTGTCAGTCTGTCAGTCTGTCAGTATTCGTGTAGTAGTTTGTGTCAATTGTTTAAGCTTCAATTGTTTTTGCCAAATGTTTGAAGAGGTCCACAGAAGGCTACGATGATGATGATGATGATGCCATGATACGCACACATGGCGCCCGAACAGGGACCGAGCTAAAGTACACCGCAAAAAAATTATAGTTTAAATTTAAAAGCATTTTGGCTTGCATATTAGAACAGTAAAAAAAACTTATTTAAATATTAACCGTTTTTTTTTACTTAATTTAATATTTAATTAATTTTATTTTTTCTATTTAATTTAATTTATTATTTCTATTCGAGTGCAACAAGTAAAAGCTTCTAATATATAAAGGCAGAACAGAAATTTGTTACCTTTTTTTAATCTATCGAAAATTCGCTATTCACTTCATATTTATTTTTTAATATTGCATAAAAAATTTTATAAAATATATTTTATTTTTAATTTCTTTTGGATTCAATTTTAAATCAAAATAGTCAATATTTTTAAATGAAAAAAAATGTAACGGGCTTAAAAATGTTCATGGCCTTAAATTAATTCCAGATGTATTTAAATTAAATTATTTAATAACTGATTTTTCATTAAATGCCAGAAAAAATATAAAATCGATACTATAAATTTATATTTAAATTTAATTATTTAATAACTGACTTTCCACTTAATGTTATTAAAATATAAAATCAATTCCGATAAATTTTTTGATTAAACTATATTTTTTTTTACTGTGTATAAAATAAGGCGCCCGAATAGGGACCAAATTGTATGCAGTGTGTAGGAGGAGGGCGCCCGAGTAGGGACCAAGCTGCTATATATACATATATATATTACTAGTAGTTAAGAGGAGGGGGGGAGTAAAGGTACACAGGTATCGGGGCACATTGCACTCAGTTTTTACAGTCATTTCAGTTAGCTGCAACTTCAACTTCCGGTTATGAACTCAATGCTGAGCACCTTTTGCATTCGCATTCCCATTCGTATTCCCATTCACGTTTACGCTTCAGTTGCTTTAGTTAATGTTGGCACAAACCTCCAACCCCAACTCCCAAAAATGTCAGTTGAAAGCGCGCTTTTAATATCAGTTTGCAAAAACGTGGCTCTGAAACGGCGCACAGTGGTAGCGTTTATCAATAAAATGAAATAAAATTTAGTCCACATTTAAATGGCATTTAATTAGGAATTTAATCAGATTTAATTATATTTTTTTTTTTGTAATTATTGTTTGTTTAGTTTAAGTTTTTGAAGTTATTGAAAAATAACAGTGAGATTAAATAATAAAATCACAAAAAAAAAAAATAAATAAATATTTAAAAAAATAATTAGGAATTTTCTTGGCATTAAAAAGAAATTTATATTTTAAAAAATCTGCTGATAAAATTTTCATAGTTTTTGCGGTGAGTTGGTGCACTTATATACTGCAAGATACATTTTTTAGTAAATGCCTTAAAATTAAATACAAAATCATTTTATAATAGTCACCAAGCTGTACTCAATTGAAAAAGATTTTGGAATTCAAACTTAAGTTAAAATAAAAATTGTTTTGCTTTAATAAGTGCACGTTTGCACCTTAGCAACCAAGTGAACACGCCTTTTCGTAGCAACTCTGCCAAGTCAGCTGTTTTTTGTTTATATTTTTGAGGCTTTGATATTTAAAAATGCTTGCATTAAATTAAAAAAAAATTTAGCCAAAAATATTAAATAAAATATATATTCTACTTTATTTTTATTTTATTTATTTATTTAATTTTTTGCCTACATTTTTTTTCAAAATATATATTCTACTTTATTTTTATTGAGTTAACTTTTTTTTATTATTAATATGAAATTCAGAATTGGCACATATTTAAATAGAGACCAAAAAATCGATTAATTAAAATTTTTTTTATGTCGGTTAAGCGACAAGTGGAAACATTTATTAGATATAGCCCCGAGCTGGAAAACCCAAATAACAAAAATAAAATTCTAAATCCTCTTTTTATTTTTATTAGTTATGATTTTTTTGTGAACTTAGTTTGTTAGGAGATGAGTTTAGTCGGCTCTAGGTCAAATTTTTTTTATTTTTATTTTCTTTGATTTTTTGCAACGTTTTTCGGGCAAATGACACCACTGTGCGTGGCCTGGCTAAATGGTTTGCTTGTTAGAGGTCATTAACGTTGCCATTGTTATAGACACTCCATAGACAATCCAAAAAGGTCACTCTTCAAGCTCATTAAAATCAGATTTGACTGCACAAACACAAAAGGCGCAACATTTAACTCCCATTGATAGTACTAGCACACTCGACGACGCACTTGAACACCCTTTATTAATGACATTTGTTTGATTTTTTCACGCTTCCAGATAGCGCTACCTATGTGGGCAACATACTGCGCATCAAGTCGGTGAAGAAGGAGGATCGTGGCACTTACTACTGTGTGGCAGACAACGGCGTCAGCAAGGGCGATCGTCGCAACATTAATGTTGAGGTGGAGTTTGCACCAGTTATAACCGTGCCACGTCCACGTCTGGGCCAGGCGCTGCAATACGACATGGATCTGGAGTGCCATATCGAGGCATATCCGCCGCCGGCAATTGTCTGGACCAAGGATGATATACAGTTGGCCAACAATCAGCATTATGCCGTCTCGCACTTTGCCACCGCCGATGAGTATACCGATTCGACGCTGCGTGTGATCACAATTGAGAAACGTCAATATGGCGACTATATCTGCAAGGCCACCAATCGCTTTGGTGATGCGGAGGCGCGTGTCAATCTCTTTGAGACAATTATACCCGTCTGCCCGCCGGCCTGTGGCCAGGCGTATTTAGGCGGCGCCGAGCATATTGCCGCCTCGGCATCATCCTTTGCTCTGTTGGGCATTCTCCTGGCGCTCCTGTTCGCCAGATAAGCCAATCTACCAATCTCCATATCTTATAAAAGAAAACCCCATCAATCAGCTCTCGAATAAACGCATATATAACGTATATACTTATATATAGAATCACATATAAAATCAGGAACCTTAAGAAATGTTTATTTTATTTTGAAAATCATTATTTTCGAATTTTTTCATATAAATTGGAGTATAATTATGATTTTCAGAGTTTTCTGGACATTAATAAATATTTTTGAGTAATTAAAAATAAAATTAAAATAATAATCTTTATTAATTGAGATTTTTTTATTGCTCAAAAATAAAATCCAAGGCCTCCTCCAATGGCGTTTTTATAGCTAAATGTCGATAGTTTGATATTTCTGAATAAAAGTCAAAGATAAAAATGTTCGCAAAATTTTAATAAATGTTTCAAGAAATGTTTTTATTTGTAACTTTTTTTAAAATTTAAAAAAAAATTATTTTTATTTGATACTAAACTTCCCACATTTAGCTATAAAAAAGCCGATGGAAAATTTTCAGAATAATAATAATTAATTTAAATTTTACATAGTATTTAAAAAAATCACTATTTCAAATTTTTATATAAAAATTCGAATATTAATGATTATAATTGAATAAAAGCGTTAAACTCAAAAAATACAAAAATCACAAAGGATAATCATACATTATCCTGTAAAAAACACATTCCATAAAGTTGCAAGTACATGGTTTTTTTTAATTAAAAAAAAATAATTCAAAATAATCATTATTTACGGTCCCTGATAAAAAAAACAAAAAAAATAGACATTATCTGTAGACGTTACTCCAAAATATGTCGCAAATTGAAATTTAAACAACAAATTTTTGTTTCTTGTAAGATGTTTTTCTTTTTTAAATCCAAATCTACAAAACGTCCAACCTTATATGTTAAGTTAAGATTAAGTTTAAATGGCTCACGACAACTAGATCTGAACGAATCTAAACGTTTCTTTATCTAATTTAATAGCACCTACAAACCAAAACCCAGAACCAACATATTCAATTCAAACCCGTCCGTTAAATACGTTTGTTTAGTTTCATTTTTTGTAAACTGTATATTTTTAAATAATTTAATAAGACAATGACTATATTCTATATTCTCGATATTTTGTAACACGCCACACACATCACAAAAAAAAAACAAAACTCCATTTCGCTTTGCATGATAATTATGAGAATATTTTATTTTTATTAAATAAATAATAAAGTATTTTCGTGCTGCAATGTAATTAAGTTGAAATATCTGTCAATTGATTGCAATTCGAGACAAAGATACGAAATACGAAACGAATACGAAGGCAACTACAAAATGTTGTGTACATCAATTAGCTCTTAAGCACAATTCGAAATATACAAAACTTTTTGAATAACAATTTAAACCCATTTTTATATGGGTCTAAATATAAACAACAATTCGTAATTTTGTAATAAAATGAAAACTAAAATAAAGAAAAAAAAATAAATGTAAAAAGACAATGTTTTCGACTTAAATTTAATTCAATTTGAAGATAATACGATTATATTGAAAAACAGGTAAAGTAAACACGTCAATAAGATTTTGAGATTTTATAATGCAAAATTGGGATATAACCTGTTATTTCTGAATTCAATTACTTAAATTAGTTGTCCATAATTTGCTCAGTTCTTGATTTTAAAGATCAAAAGCCAACTTTTTTAAATTAATTTTTAATAGATATACATATTTATTGGCACTGGGAATAACTAAGACTAAAGTTAGCTTAGGTTAATTGGAACCCCCAGCAATTGCAATGCGATAATACAGATTAAATTCGGATTCATATTCGGCATAAGTGGCATTGTTGAACAGTTTCTTGGGCGGCACATACCGACGCATCGGATTCTTTCGTATGAAGTTATAAATGCGTTTGACCTTTTTAAATTGAAGATTCATCTTAACGTCTAAGGCCTCAATGTTGTCCAGTAACTGTATGATTTCCTCGTGCTGCCGCTTTGCCTTCAGTTTCAAATGATGCGGATCGACTGTGTGGGGCAGGCAAATAAATAGGAAATGAAACAAAATGACGACAAGGCTGGGCTAAAAGTCTGGCCAAATCTGAGCTTACCAATTATTGGTTCCAAATTCAATTTCAAGTCAGACGAATGTGCGGCAATTGCCGACGCCCACAAAATGCGTTGACGTACTTCCTGCAGGGCGCCATGAGGTGTGAGGAGATGGCCCGGGGCCAGTTGCATGGTGGATGCCAGCTCCTGTGACTCCACGATGAGCGGATTGGCCGAAACCAAAAAAGCGCTGCAAGGGCAAATTCAAATATATGTAGTAGGTAAAAACAAATTTATTAAAAGTGTGAATTAATTTTAAGAATTTACTTTGAGGTTTTTTAGCTATTATTTAATTACATCAGCAATATTTTGATTGACCTCTTTATAAACATTTTATAAATGTGTATAAGCCCGAAAAGTAGTCAAAAAAAGAAATCCTTAAAATTAACTCACACTTCCAATTGATTTAAATGCAGATAAATTAATAAATTAACACTTACCAGGCACGTGGCAGGCAGCTTAACTTGTCTAATGCCGTTTCGGCAAATGTGGTTAGCTCAATGAGATGTGAAGGCAGCGTGGAGCTCAGCCCTGCACCTCCGGGCACCAGAGTATTGTCTGTAAAACTGCGACACATGGCGCTAGTATTGGCATCAATGTCCAGTTTTGTGCTGGATAGAACACTATCATTGGCCAAATTGAAGCTCTCCATGCCCATCATAGACATATTGCCCGCTTTTAGTTTAGTGCTAAGGAAATGCGACTTGGTATTTGGATTGTGCGAGGCGGCGACCTGCATATCATCCAACAGATTCTTAAGCATATTCCTCGAGTAGATAATCTTCTCTTTGATCTGCGGCAACTGCAGCATATCGTGCTGTATGCGATTAACTGAGATATTAATTTCGCCGTACATCTGCTTAACAGAGCCGAGGAGCAAATCATGATTCTCCAGCTTCTTGGCGCCAGTTTCCAGCTCCACGCGCAGCTGTTCGATTTGTTCGGTAAGAAAATCGTTTTGCGCCTGATAGAAATTGCGCATATTATACTGTAGTACATAATTTGAGATGATTTCTTCGGCGGCCTCGTTGTCTTCCTCGTTGGCATTGTTAATGCCATTGAAGCTGTACACTTTCTTCTGCAGCTCATCCACAAATGGGCCACAGATCATTGCGAAACGCTCTTCCAGCTGTGCCACTTCTTTCTGTGCCGCAATGTGCTTGGCAACGAAACCAAGTAAATCTGCTTTGACGCCCATTACCTTTACTTCAAAGTTGTCAAATGGCGGCTTGGGTTGCATATTACTGCCAGCCTTATTTAACTGCATTATATTCTGCAGCTGATCCTCTTTAATCTTCATAATGGCATTGAAGAGCAACACGTTCGGTGTATCGTTAAATATCTCACGCATGCGCGACCATAGACGCGGTTTTGCTTCGTCCAGTTGCTGGTCATTGATGCCAATGCTATAAAATTGTTTTAGCTCCTTGTGTGCCTGTTCCACGGCCTTGGTGGCCAGTTTTTCGCTGGCATTATTCTTGCTCAGCTTGACGGGCATTGTTGCCTTGATTTGGGCCTTATTTTCTTCCTCTTTCTCTAGAGCTTTATCCAATGATTCCAGTTTTAATTTAAGTATTTTACATTTTGCGTCGATTTGCTGATTTCTATGCTTTGCGCTGATTGTTTTTATATCTGCAAAAAGTTTTATAAGTCTTAGCACAGATATTCAATCTTACAATACTTACTCTTGGTTTTAATAGAAGCCGCTAAATTCTCATATTCACTTTTCTTTTCCGCCAGCACTTGCTCGTGCTTTTCCTTTTCCTTAAGCAGATCTTGCATTTTCAGATTTAATTGCAATTGTTGCGGCAAGAAATTGCGTTCGCATAGTGGCATCACTTTACCCTTGTACTTGGCCATTTGGGCAATGAGCAGATTCTCTCGGATCTCTTGCACCACTTGGCGTGGCTGTATGCGTTTCTGGAGATCCGTAAAGAACTGGCTATGTGAACCCTTGAATATGCTAAAAATGACATATTTTACAATTGGTTCTTATTAAATTAAATTACAAAGAGACTTACAATTTGAGCGCATCATCACTGGGCACGGAGCTGGGCGGGCAACCTAGGCTAATTGCCCATGCGCGAAAGCCTTTAATTTGTTCATCAAAAGCCATAACAACTAGCGATATAAATATTTTGTCCAATTTTATTTGTTAAATATACATTTGCCTTTAGCAAGAATGAACGTTTTTAAACCCAGCTGCCGCGAAAAAAGGAAAAACTCATATAAACAAACTAAAAGACAGAGCTGTTCCGTCTGTTAACGCAGATCAGGGCTGTATTACTACTATCGATTTCGCAACACTTTTATCGATTAACAAATTTAAAAAAGTTTATTATGTACACACCGAAAACGGTCAATTAACATTTGAAATAACAAAAATTATGCACCTAAACCGCATTGAGTAACAAAAGTCTTAGCCAGCGCACATTCTGCACTCTGTGTCCAACGATGAGCCGGACAGTTCTTAAAGTATTCCATGTACGTACAACCCAGCAATATAGCCGCAAATGGACTGCATTTTGGCTGTTGGGCGCTCATTTGCTGAATTGCCGCAAGTCTACGCTGGGATTGGGGCTCACACTTGGTAAAAGCAGCGGTCAATGTCTCCGCATATAGGGTATCATTAGAAAATTTCATGGATAAATCATTGCGTATGGTTTCCAAGTGAAGTTTCTTTGGCTCTTGTATATATTTCGAAGTTGTTAGAATGCACTCCGCCAGGCACTGTATACAGGAATTTGTTGGTAAGTACGTTTATATATGTTAATATTTTAAGTATACTTACAGTTGCCGCTTCCAATGACGGTGGCACATTATTTGTCTTTCCATTTGCTGTTCCAAGCACTTGCTGCGAACATTTTTCTGCGATTTGATCGCGTCCACCATCCCGGCAGCAAAGAGAAGGGTCCTAGCACTCAATAGCATAATGACTTAATTTCAAAATAATATTTTTGATTACTTACCACTAGCTGGGGAGGTCTTTGACAGTCGATTTTCTGACCAATTACAAATGGGCCAAATGCTAATCCAAGCACAATAAATGATGCCAATCGTTGACAAGTCGACATAGTGTTTTCGTTGATGGTCCACGTAAACTGATGATATAGTTTAGACAGACACTCGTTTTTATATGGCACTAGCCCCTAGTTGACATTCAATAGAAAACATTAATGCAAAGACTAGTAGCTACTTAATAGCTCCAGCCACGCAGAACAAATAACTTAGCCAGGTTCATTGTTGCAATTGGTTGGATGCTATTTTGGGCCAATGTCATATCTAATACCATATTTTGGACCGTTGATATTTCAAAAAGGTTACAGTTTCATGTTATCGTATAAAATTTATACAAATGTTTTATAAATTCAGATGCTATTTGTCACTCGGCACTCGGTCAATTAAACATTAATTGTCGAACTTTAAAAAAAACCAATTACTGCGGACAATACACTTTTCAAGGTGTTAAGTTCAAAAAACTTAATACTGAATAAATAATAAATAAAATATAACGACACATGTTTATGATTATGGCAATTTGTGAAAGCGAACAATTTGAAAAGCTTAAATCTTTACCCGTCGCTCTATTCTACTGTTCACTCTCTTGCTTATAGAACAGATTTTTTTAAATAATATTTTTTGTTTTATCATTTAGATCAATTGGATTAGAATGAATATTGCAGCAAAATATAAAATATTATTATTCACTGTTAACATAATGTCATCGTTTCAAATTGGCGTTGTGACTTTATTTCACCACCATCCACGATGGTGAGTTTCGTCACAGTACTGATGCTAACAGATATGCAAAATGTTAAACATTGACACTGTTAGCATACAATCAGCTGTTCTAGCCGACGATGGATGCGAACGCTAAAATGTAAGTATTTTAAACGTTTAATAAGCAATTTACACAATAATTAAATGTAATTTTATTTACAGATTAGTTGTAGGCGATGTGCGCGGGCGTTTTAAGCAGCTTTTCAGTAGAGTTGAGCAGATCAACAAAAAAGCTGGACCCTTCGAGATTTTGTGCTGTGTCGGCGATTTTTTTGGCGCGGAGAAACAGAACGAAGAACTGATTGCATACAAAAACGGTTTCAAGCATAGTAATTATAGAATTGTTTATAAAATTGAACGTATTTTAAGCTTAACTTTTATTAAACAGTCACTGTGCCCACTTACATACTTGGTCCCAACAAGGAGGCGGACATTAAGTGTTACGAGAACTTAGTGGACGGCGAAATCTGCACGAATCTAACTTATCTGGGGAAGCGCGGAGTTTATACGCTGACTAGCGGCGTTAAAATAGCTTATTTAAGTGGTGTGGAGGCTGCTGAAAAGATTGCCGGAGAGCATGAATTCACCAAGGCCGATATTCAGGCTGTGCGCAATTCCTGCCTAGTCTCCAAGAACTGTGCCACGGATTATAGAGGAGTCGATGTACTTCTGACCTCACAATGGCCTTATGGCTTGCAAGAGCAGGAAAACGTAAGAGAGCGCTCTATTAAGATATAATTTTTTTAAAATTTTAATTTTTAAATTTCTACTTGTGTCTCTTTATAGACAAACGCTTCCAAGTTGATATCATTTCTGTGCCGTGAGATTAAGCCACGTTATCATTTCTGTGGCATTAATGGCAGCTACTATGAGTGCCCGCCTTTTCGCATTCCAAAGGATGAAACCACACAGTTTGAGCTGTGCACGCGTTTTATCTCGCTGGCGGAGGTTGGCAATGCAGAAAAAGCCAAATATATCTATGCGCTCAGCCTCAAACCAGTCGACAAAGCGCGTTTACTGGATTTGGTGCAGAAGACAACCAATGAAATCGCCTGTCCTTTTATTGGCCTTGATATGGGCGGTGCTATAAACAAAAATGAAACGGTAACTTGTAGCTTAATACTTTAAACAAATTGCATTATGAAATCGTTGATTTTTTTAGTCGGAGAATCGTCAGTACTTTTATGACATGGAATCTGGCGGCAATCGCAAGCGGCACGGTGAATCTGGCAAGCGCGATAAGCGGCCAAGAATTATGCAAATCGATCTGGGTTAGTCATTAATGAATTTTTTTATTATAGACTGATATATATTTACTTTATTATGCTTCAGATGACTGTTGGTTCTGTTTATCCTCGCCGAAAGTGGAAAAGCAGCTTATTATTACAGTAGGCGAGAGATTTTATCTGGCCCTGGCCAAGGGACCCATCAACAGTCATCATATCTTGATATTGTCTACCAAACACATACCCTGTGCCGCTCAACTAAGTAGTGAAGATTGGGAAGAGCTTGATAAATTTAAAAATGCTTTACGTAAACTGTTCAAGAGTTTGGGACAAGTTGTGTGCTTCACAGAGCGACACTACAAAACCTCCCATATGGCTATTGACGTCTTGGCATTTGAGGAAGGCTACGCTTGGAAAATTAAACACAGTTTTGAGGTAAGCAATATTGCAGTGTTGTCAGCTTCAGCCATTATCTGGACAGATCTGTCCTCCCGGAAACCTGTCCTTTTTTTGCGTACATATATTTTTATTTATGTATGTAATTTTAGCGATTTTAGTTTTTTGGTCAGTTTATTTACTTGACCATTACTTATCCAATTTAAAAAACCAATATACTTGGCAAAAAAAAAGTTTATTTTAAAAAGCTTTTACATAAGGGTTATATCGAAAGCTATTTAATTTTTACGATTTTTTTTTTTTGCAGGACAAAGCAGAAGAGTTCAATTTGGAATTCGAAACATTGCCAGCTTTAGATTCACCAAAAATGTTGCCAGAAATGGGACCATATTTTGTAGCAGAGCTGCCCGACGAAAGCACCTTGATAACGCGACAGATGAAGCATTTTCCCATACACTTTGCAAGGTGCGTTGAAAACGCCTGTTCGGCTTGTTGAAATTATATAATTTATAATTATTATTTATTTTTTACAGGGATGTTTTTTGTTCCGAAAACTTGCTAAATTGTGATGAGAAAGTAAATTGGAAAGAATGCCTGCTAGAGAAAGAGGAGGAATTGGCATATGTGCAAGAATTTCGCAAGAATTTTGCACCCTTTGATTTTACAGATGATTAAAAAGAAACAAAAAACGCAAAATTTGCACAGTAAAAATCTCAGTTGTACTTCTTAAAAACACACCCATTCTACATACAATCCAGCTAAGTACTCACTAATCTACAATATGAAATAGTCATTATATGAGTTATATGTTTAAGAGTCCCGTTGATATATCTTGTTAAGAATCTGCAAGAAGGTTTGATGCGGCACCCCGCGTGATGTTTGCTGTATGTGTGTCTTGATCATATTGTAGGATTCTTCCTCAAAGATGGCATATGTAGAGGGCAAGCTCAGCTCCTTATAAAGTTCCTTGACTCGCTCCACTTTCTGTGGATCTACAAAAGGAAAATAGAAGATTATTAAAGGCTCTGTAAGCAGAGGACCAGGGACCGTAAGTAACAATTTTATTTAAAACTCAATAACTAGGTTACAATTGACAATCGTTATTTACGGTTCCTGCTGAGTGCTCAATATATACATACCACTTTGTCCATAGCAGTCTACCATAATTTGCTTTTGCTCCGCATTGGCGCGCTGCATGGCCACCACAGCGAGCCAAGAGCACTTGTTGTCCTGTATATCGGTGCCTATTTTGCCAGTTACCTCCGGGTTGCCAAAGCAATCAAGAAAGTCGTCTTGCACCTGGAAAAAGTGTCCCATTTCAAGCAATATAGTCTTTGATTGCCTAAATGCTTCGGCATCCTTATAGCTGCAAAAAGAATTCATTATTAAATATACAATTTATTTAAATACTCTTAAATATTTACCCGGCTAAATGCATTGCTATAGCAAAGGGCAGATAAAAGGAATAGTAGGCAGTTTTATTGTCCACAATGGCTTTATAGTTTTCCATTGTAAACTCCGAGACGCTTTTGTTTGCGTTTAACAAATCCAGCGACTGTCCACAGGTTGTTATGTATGTGATCTCATGGAAGAGCTCCATTAGTGCGACGTAACAATCCAAGTGACTAAAGTGCTGCTTAAGTATTGCGTACATTGCATTTTCTATCATCAGGGCGTCATTAATGGCAGTCAGACCCACATTTTCCACCTTATGCCAACACTTCTGACCTCGTCTAGTTGTGCTGTTGTCCATGACATCATCTGATATGATAAAGAAACTCTGAAGCTGCAAGCAAACAAGCAATCGAACATTATACGAATTTATTTATTATTCAATAATAACATACCATTTCCACACACCAGCCCAAATACTGGGCCAGTTTGATGTTCTCAGGTGTCAGTTCCTCGGGTGCAACCAGATTTTTGTATGTTAGCACCGTCAATATGCCACGATTCTTCTTGCCACGAGGCACATTATATTGCAAAACCTGGGCAAACCATTTGGCAGCATCATTGCAATTGTACGCCTTTGTGGCGTTTGTCAGGTCTCGCACAACATCTGAGAAAATGATAATATTTACATTTAAAATTGAGTTGAAAATTTAAGTTCAATTGAGCGAATTATTTCAGTCGTTCTGAATCGGTATATAAATCTATTATTATTATTTCTATTGTTATTATGGCATTTCTTTTTAGCAGTGTTTATGCGGATCAGATAAGATTTGATGGGATCAAAGTTCTCTAAAAGTGACTTTTTTGTTGCGTTTTTTTTTAATCTCTCATTAATTCCAACTAATTTTTTTTTTAATATTTTCGATGTTTTAAAACAAAATATAATTCTTATATAGTAGTGCCAAAGATTCTATTTTTTCTGAAGGATATCTCAAAAAAGTTATTTAAAAATTATGCTCAAAAAAATGTAGAAAATTTCTAAGTTAGTGTATTTGTTGCCATCATAAAAAATTAACTTTTCGAAAAAATTAACAATGCCGAAAAAGGTATACAAAATAATTCTTTTCAAAATAACAATATAATTTTAATGAATCCGATTAAAGCGAGTGTGAGACTAAACTAGATCATTTGTTCCATTTATTGAGTTGCTCAATCAAACAACAAATTGAGAACTATTCGTCACAGCTCTACTGTACATACATACATCTAAATTCGTATACATATATGTTAATGTATGGACACGTTAGTATTATTATGCTAATTGACACAACAAAAGCTTAGCTCACCTGGAAATACGGCCATAAAATCGCGGCTTTCATCTTTCGAGACTGTGACGCGCGCTGCTATTGGCACCGAATGATTTTGTAGTGTAGATAATGTTCTGCAAAGAAACGAGAAACCGAGAAATGTCAAAACAATTGAATAAATAAACACATACAACATACACACATGCATTCGTACGTGTGAGAATGAAACTCTGTTTAGAAACTGCAACAACAGCTGTTATGGCCTACGTGACCGCACACTTTCTCTCTCATTGCGCCCCGCCCCCCTTTGATTAAACAAAGTGAGTAGCGGCCGCAAGGAGAATATCAATGTAAACAAATCAAGTTAAAGGCCAAAAATCTGGTCATTTACCTGGATGTCTTTTTTAGTTTCTGCTCGTTGACTAACTCCGTTGGCAGTCCGCCTATTGTATCTACGGATTTGACCTCATCGCTGGTCGAAATCAAACGACGCACAACGCAGGATCCATTTAAAATTCGCTGCTGCTGCGGCAAAATTCTTTGTACTAGCTTGAACATATTCAGTCTAAATAGATTTTAGACTTATTTATAAGTCATAAATATTTATCAAAAGTTTCTGTTTTATTCAAAACACAGTTATTCGTCAAAATCTCTGTAACAGAGTAACTTCAGTTGCATCGATTTCTTTTAAAAAATGTTTAACTATTGCGCACTTGACACCAATGTTTTCTTGTCGAAAGTCGAAAGAATTTTAAGTCAAATTTAACGTGACCGTATATGGTATTTGCTATATTTTGAAGTGAAATTTAGCCACTTTGTATATTCTGGTATTTTTGCTAAATATGGTCTTTTATTTGTTTACAAACATTTATTTACATTTTTGGCGTAATTATTATTATTTATTACTCAATTAAAAAATAACTATCCGAAATAAGTACTATCGGAAGGGTTTGTTTGTTTTGAAATATCAGCTGCTGTCTCTTTCTCTGAGAAAAATAATAGCTTTCGATTTCGAATAACCGGCATTTGTTTTATTATTCTCATTTGATGTTGGGATAGGTTCTCTTGTTGAATTAGAATTTAACGCAGGAAGAAAACAATAAAATATATCTATTGATGTAAACAAATCTAAATTGAAATGTAATATAGAAAATTTTCAACTCTTGTAACTTGACCAAAGCTAAAAAGTTTTTTTTGTAGCGCTATTTGTATATTTATATTTTATTAGGCGAAAAACAGAAATGACGTACGTAAAAAGTTTTTAACGTTTATCTCTCACTTTTGTCGAAACAAATTCGAAAAACCAGTTATTGTTGTTGTTAATTTGAAAGATCTCATGACGAGCACATCTATTGCCTATTAATTTTTTTTATGATTTACCAACAGAAATTCATGTTAATAATATTAATATGATTTATATTTATAAAATTAAACTTGATAAAATTCAACTGTCAGATTTTTAGGTGCTGCACTTATATATATTTATCCTTTTTGTTTTTAATTACATATTTGGTACACTTACATAAATATAATAATATAACTATACATATTCTAATTCCCGTACACGCTCGTACAGCTCGCGGAAGGTTTTAATGTCTGCCCGTCGTATTTGATCTCTGTATTTCTGCTGCATTAACCCAAAGACGATGTCCAGCTCAGTCTCCTCGTTGTGTCGTCCCTCCGGCAATTTAGCTAGTAGTTCGCGTTTGTTGCAGACAAAAGAATCGATGCTTTCCCCATTCGCTTGCTTTGTTGCGAATATCTCCTCATATATTTGGTATGAGGGCTTTGTGGGCGTGAAGTGATCCCTTAGTAGCTGCATTGCATCTTGCCAAGTCTTTACTTCGTGGCGAATTCCCTTCCACCAAAGAGCTGCTAAGCTATGCAACATCATCGGAAAAGTTTTCAATGCGACCCGATCACTCATACCGTACGCCTCCTTGTATGCATCTGCCATTCCTAAAAACGATTCGACGTCGTCAAATTCAAAATTCCCACCAAACCAACCGGTATTAATGCTAAATCTGGCCGTTGATTGTGGCTCTATTTCTTCGTGCTGTGTCGCCATAAATTTGATAGATTCAATGAGCAGCCGAAAATTGTCATCTGATTTTTCCGTCATTTTACTTTAAAACAAGGCTGTGGACTTTCCAAAATTAAAAAACAAACTGTGAAACACAGCTGGTGAAGTGAATTAATGAAAAAACAAAAGTCAAAAGCTCTCTCTGTAAAGTAAAATCTTGCGAGTTCGAAAAATAGCACATAATAATTTTCGATGTTGTAATAAGTTCTCATTTTGAATTACAACTTTAACTTGAAACAGGGTACACTTAGGTATACCCTGCCCGGAAGTAAATGAATTGAACGAAATTTTGAATTTGTTTTTAACATAATAAAATGTACATTTAATCTTAACTGTATATTTTATTGGAGAATATTCCATATATTTTCACAGTCGTTTATTTTTCGAAACTGTAAAAAGTTAAGTTATTGGTTCTCTCGGTATATTTTAAATGGTAATAACACAAGGAAAATGTTAAAATAAACTTAATTTTATCAGATGATTTATTTTTTCTAAACAAATCATATCTACCTTTATATTTTACATATGTACACATTTTGAGTATATTTAATTTAATTCAATTGATAAATTTTTGCCACTAACATATTATTTTATAATATTATGAAATAGCTAAGATTCAGAATAGGTATAGATTTAGCGGCCCGTTCGTTCCAATTTGCGACCGCGCTCGATCAGCTTTCGGAATGTTTTAATATCAGTTCTTTGTATTTGATCTCGGTATTTCTGCTGCAGCAGCCCAAATACGAAATCCAGCTCAGTCTCCTCGTCGTGTCGTCCCTCCGGCAACTTGGCTAGTAGATCGCGTTGAAGGCATACGAACGAATCGATGGTTTCTCCGACATCTTGCTTTGTTGCAAATATCTCCTTATAGATTTGGTATGAGGGCTTGATGGGCGTGAAGTGATCTCTTAGTAGCTGCAGTGCATCTTGCCAAGTCTTCGCTTCGTGGCGAATTCCCTTCCACCATATTGCTGCTAAACTATGAAACATTAGTGGGAGGCCTTTCAACGCGTCGCTGTCACTGATGCACTCCGCCTTTTTGTATTCGTCTACCCTTCCTATAAAGTCTTCGACGTCGTCATATTTGCGGCTTCCACCAAACCAACCGACGCAACTGCTGAATTGGCTCGTTGATTGTGGCTCCCATTGCTCTTGTTGTGGCGCCATCGATTTAATAGATTCGATCAGCAACTGAAAACTTTCATCTGACATCTGCGTCATTTTGTTGAATTACGAAGCCTGATTTTTGCAAAAATAAATTAACAAACTGCGACAACGTAAATGTGGCGTTTACTAAAAACCTATTGAAAATGATTAATATTAAAAGCTTTTCTGTTGTGAAATATCAAGTCAGAAGCTCTCTCCCTAAAGTAAAAGCTTTCGAGTTCGAAAAACCGGCACACTCGTTGTCGATATTGTTGTAAGTTTTCTATTTTTTTTTTTTTTTAAGATTTTAATAAGGTAATATAAATGTAGCGAAACATATAATTTCTGCAAGGCACGCTATTTATTTGTAAACAGCCTTAAATTAAAAATCTTTGGTTATTAAAAAATGGTCTATGTATTTACCAATTCTAATATTTTATACATACCTTTATATTAAAAAAAATTATTAGGTACCAAGGCATAAATATTATGATCTAGCTACGGCTAATGACGTGCCCGTTCCAATTTGCGACCACGCTCAATCAGCTTACGGAACGATTTAATGTCATCTCGTTGTATTTGATCTCTGTATTTCTGCTGCATCAGCCCAAAGACAAAGTCCAGCTCAGTCTCCTCGTCATGTCGTCCCTCCGGCAATTTAGCCAGTAAATCGCGTTGAAGGCACACAAACGATTCGATGGTTTCTCCAACGGTTTGCTTTGTTGCAAATATCTCCATATAGATTTGGTATGTGGGTTTGATGGGCGTGAAGTGATCTCTCAGTAGCTGCAGTGCATCTTGCCAGGTTTTTGCTTCATGACGAATTCCCTTCCACCATATTGCTGCTACATCATAAAACATCTGCGGGAGACCCTTCAAAGCGTCCCGATCACTAATGCCCTCCGCTTCCTTATATGATTCTAGAACTGTTATAAAACCGTCGACATCGTCATATTTACGATTTCCACCAAACCGAGAACCACAATTGCTAATGCTGCCCGTTGACTGTGTATCCACTTCCTCTTTTTGTGGCACCATAGACTTTATAGATTCGATAAGCAACCGAAAATTTTCATCTGACATCTGCGTCATTTTGTTGTAAAAAATAAATAATAATGCAATTAATGAGATGCGCTCACTAAAATTCCAAAGTTATTACTACTTCATGTTGTAAAAAACAAATAAACTGCTCTCTCCTAATCTCTCTCTGACAAAGTAAAAGCTTTCGAGTTAAAAAAAACCGGCGTTTATTGTTTAATCGCATTTGGTATTATGATAAGTTCTCTTTGTCACCTGGAAAGTTATAAATAAAAATAAATCTATTATTTGTGAGTGAAAACATAAATAAATAAATAATAATAATAAAAATCTACTTTGAGATATAATATTATTATTTGAACTATTATTTTTAGAGAATGAGCTGTATAATATGAGATCTGCCTATATTAATATAAATTTATTATTAGGCGAGACGTCAAAATACACAGCTTGTTTTTTTGATAAAAGCTTATATTTACTATTATAAATACGCCATATTTGACTGGCTGTCCAGGGCTTCAGTGCTGGTATCGGTATCGTCTGGGTCTGCGCATTGCGCAGAGTTGCTGTGCAGAAAAACTATCGTTATCGGACAGTCGTATTTTTGTTATGCTGTTGTTGTTGTTATTTAGCAAAAATGGATCAACAACTGCACCGTCTGACGGATCGTCATTACTCAGAAGTGGAGGGCTTGCTGCAGGTAAGCAGGATATTATATATACTGCATGCATTGTCAATTTTACTATTTCAATATTTACAACGCCCAATTTTGTCGCCCTTCGTCTGCCCACTCACGCGAACGCACCCACTCTCAAAACACACACACGCACATACATACACAAAAACAAACACATACATACATGCGCTCTTCTCGCCGCAGGCTATGGATATGCCGAGTTCAGACCACGAAGAAATCGAATCGGAATCGTGCCGACTTAGCCGGTACAATGTAGCCAATCTCTATGAGGGACGTCAGCGTTGCTACACAATGCCGCACGTGCCCCCTGCGCCGCCCTCCACACCAACGCTGCTAACATCCAACTCGAATTCGAACTCGAACTCGAATGGCAATTGTCGCTCCAGCTCACCAATTGCCAGCCTGCTGGCTGCTGGTAGTGTTGGTGATAATCAATTCAATCATTTTATCTATGTAAAAAACGGCAAAAACCTGCGTCGAGAATCAAGCTGCGTCGACTCGGAGTTATCGAAGCTATTCAATGTGGTGTCCATTACAAATCGCCTGACGGCCGTTAAAAATCATACGCACAAACAGCAGCAGCAGCAACTGGCCGAGCGTGGCATTATCAATGCATCGCGCACCATTACCAAGCTGAATGGGGCGACAAAGATCTTTAAGATTCATCGTGATCCCAAGGATTTTCTGCGCGAAACCGACGAGGATTCGGTATCGGCGCCCGAATACGATGAGGAGGAGGAAGATACGCGCTTACGTTTCTTTCGACGTACACGGCCGATGCGACGCTTTAAGTGCACATCGCGCATTGCGCGTAAATCGGCACGATTCGAGCATCACGAACGCATGGAGACCATTGTGGATAGCTTCGATGCGGCCATGAGTTTTAACGATGCGGATACCTGACCGGATGCAACGGCAGAAGCTGCCACCAACAACAACAACACGGGCAGGCAGCGGCAAGTGGTTAGCCGCCAAGTGCAAACCAATAATGTGATGAATGTGAATTTCAACTAAATTATTTTTATTACGATTACTACTACATACTACTATTATTATTACGATTTATAATTACCGATTACCGAACTGTTCTCTCCATATGTTTAGTTATTTTTGCGCTGATTGCCGTCGCGTCTTGAGTTTCACCCATGGTGTAGCAATGATAAGGTGGTGTCAATCAGAGTTGTGCTTATAAGCATTATCAATATTTTTTCATAGTAATGTGAATCACATTTCATTAGAATTTGAAAAAGGAGTGAATGAAATAACAATTGATTAGAATAAGTAATCAACAAAATTTTGTAAGCATTATTATTATTTTTAATGAAAATTTAATCACATTATCATTTATAATTATTGGTGACACTAAATTTTCGCTAAAAATAATAATGCCCACAAATATTTATTTTGATTCCTTTTTCTCAATGTATTTTCATTACTTTTTTGTAATGCCAATGAAGTAACTACTGCATTGTAATGACAAAATCAATTTAAATCAATACTGATGTCAGACAAGTAGTTACCAGATGATTGGTAACTCATTAATGACAGGCATGACACCATCTTATTAAATTGCACCATGTGTTCATCTGCATATGAACCAAAGTTCATATTCGGTTGACTCAAGCGCAGCGCAGGGCGAGCATTTAGTTCTTAGCTTAGTTTTTACGCCTGTGCGGATCCTGTGCAGCGTTCAGCAACAACAATAGCAATAATAATCAGCACAATGTCAAGTATTTGTTTGTTGTCTGAACGCTCGCTAATAATCCAAACAAACGATTCCAATAAATGCACAAAATAATGTGTTGTATTTGTGAAAAGGAGGAGCATGGAATTTTCTTATTGTGGATACTAATTGTATTAAAGAATTTGTCAGCGATACGATTTATTGTGAATTACTACTGACTATACGAAACTACGAACCGTCTTAAAAATTAAATTTGTACAAACTCGTTACATATTCCAATCGTATCCCATAAGTATAACAGTGCAATCCTGATGAATTTTACTGAAATTAAATAGATTTATGGAAAAGTCACTATTAAACAATTTCCTGAAGACATCCATATAAACATGTTTTTTTCCAATTTAATTGCAATGGTAAGATATTTAAGAAATATAATAGTAAATACTTGTTGCCCAAAGACCTTTTCAATTACGGTCGATAGAAGTTTAATTTTTCTGATTGATTTTGAATTTCACAATTGCTTTGCGAGAATGTTTCTTTAAAAATATTTATTTTATGAAAAAACCGAGCATATATTTACTTTACAGATTACAGAATTCAACAGAAATGCTCATCAAGAATGTGAATCCTATAAAAACCGGGAGAGCAAGGATCAGAACCAATGATATCAAGTGACAATATGGCATGGTCGGATCACCATCTGGCCATGATTAAATAAAGATTCCAGACTACAAGCTTAACTCATCCAGTTTTTTTTATTTAATCGTAATAAAATATGTTAAATTTAGTTGCTTATTTAATTATTTAAATTTAATATAATTTATAATTTATATTGAACTTGTGTTTACTTTTTGTTGTACTTATGTTCTAAATTATGTATATTAAAATGTATTTTTAATTATTTAAAAGTGATATATGAATATTCTGCTGAAAAAATAATATTTTACCTTATAGAATTACTGTATTCAATTTTAATTTATTTTAATTAAAATTATATTTAAAACTTAAGAATCCACGATATTATTTCATTATTCAGCTGTGTAATTTGCTTTAAGCAATTATTTATTAATACAATTGCAAATATATAATATAATTTATATACATCATATAACAAACACAATCGACTTTTTATTTAATAAATAACTCGCCAAACGAAGCTAATCCGAAGGACAAATTAGCGGTGCGAAAGCAAATGTGAAATTTTCTTCATTTTATGAACGCTTAAGCGGCCGATGCACCAGGCGAACAGAAATCAGTAGAACAACGCTAAAAAGTATAACAGTTTAACATAGCTCTGTAAGTAACAGGGCGGCTAACATAGCTCTGTTAGCCATTAACAGTGGTATGTTAACTATCTTCTGATTTCTGTTCGCCTGGTACTTCGGTCGCTTAAACGTTCAAAAAATTAAATTTCACAGCGCGGCAGACGGCGAGGATTTTTATTTTTTAGCAACAGAAAATATAAACAACTTTAGAGTTATTTCCGAGGAGTTATTTTTATTATATTTGATTTTACAGAAGATCGTCTGGAGTAAAATAAATCATATATTTTCAGACGATTACAATATACACATAAACATGAATATAATAACACCACTAATTTATATTGTTAGCGATACATAAAAATATCTATAACTACAATACATCTAGTTCCGAGAACCGATTTTAAGCTTTTAAAGCTAAACAATAACAGCATATTGTTAATAATAAAGAATAATTCTAATATACATTTAATTCGAGTAATGTCAAACTGTTTGTTAGCTGGGCAAGGTACTTAGATGCGCTCTTTGAAGAAGTTGGCCATTAGATTCTCCTCGAGCTGCTCTGGATCCGTCACAGGCATACGGCAAACGCGATCATGGCAAATGTATACGGTTGTCTTGCCATTAACCATTTTGAATTTCCGCTGGACGCGCTGATTGCAGGCCTCGTCCGGATGTTGTGGATCGCAGTGAACAATAATCATGCCGGGTATATAAAATTTACGGCAAATTTCGACAAAGCGAGTGGTGTCCGGCGAGTCGGGTCCGACCACTGCCACCACATCCAGGCCATATTCGTGCAACAGCAGACCCGACAGCATCTCGGGCAAAGCGTGTCCAAAGGGTGAGACATCTGCAAAATAATTAAGCAGCTTGGCGGCACGCTGTAAATACGCTTCCTCATCATAATAATGTGACAGAAGTGTAAGATTGCGTGCGGCGACGCTGTTGCCGCAGGGTTCAGCGCCATCATGATCTGCAGGGCAGAAAGACATTGATTGAGAATTGATCGAAAATAATGTAATTTTTAGCGCACCTTCTTTAAGTCGAACAATGACATTGGGCGCATCCTGCTGCGAATAGTAATAGGCACCATTTTTTTCGTCCCAAAATAGCTTGTCCTGCGTCTCTTGCAGCTCCTTGGCCCAGCGCAAAGCGCTAGTATCCAAGGAAGCCTTATAATAATCCAGCAGTCCTTTAATTAAAAAGGCATAATCATCCAAAAAGCCCTCGATGCGTGTCCTGAAATTAATAAAATAAATTTTAATTAAAATAAATTAAAAAAAATTCAGAAAATAGTCATTTAAAAGTGAGTTTCGCTTCAACTTACGTATTCTGTTCCAGCGAGCTATCCCCCACGCCTGCGCCATAACAGGAGCGCAGCAAAAGCTGACGCTCTGCATCGTACAGATGCGTGCGGAGGAACTGCAGCAGCTGCTTTGCCGTCTGCAGATACACAGGACGCTTCGCGGTGCCCACTGTGGCCAATTTGGAGAGACCTGACAGCACTAGACCATTCCAGGCGCATATAATTTTAGTATCCAGATGCGGACGCGGACGCTGATCTCGAATTATATGCAGTATGTCATTGGCCGTTTGTAGCAATTGCTTAAGTGTTTCCAGCTCCAAATTGAAATTGGCACAGGTATCTTCCTCGCTACCGCGCACTATGAGTATATTCTTGCCGGTGAGATGACCATGCGGATCGCTGCCAGGCGGCACATTGCCGGAAGGCTTTAGACCGTAGTGAAAAGTATAAATATCAAAGACTCGCTCCGGACTGACATCTTTAAAGCGCTGCGAATGCTCTTTAAATGCCTGCTGCACCTCCTGCCAAGTCCAAGCATAGAAGGCCCCCTCCACCTTAATTGTGTCCTGATGTGTGGGCAACGAATCGGCATCCTCGCCGGCATAAAAGTCACCCTCGGGATGACGCAAATCCTTGATCAAATACTCATAAGTTCGATCCGCATATTCCAGAAATTTATCGCTATGTGTTAGCTTATAGCCATTGGCATAGGCCGTCATCAGTTGGGCCTGATCATACAGCATCTTCTCGAAGTGCACGTTATGCCAATCCCGTGTCGTCGCATACCGTGCAAAGCCGCCAAAAATGTGATCATTAATGCCGCCACGTCCGATATGATCCAGCGTTTGCAACACCATATCCAGCACGTCCACATCCTTGCTGACCAGATAGGCGTGCAGGAGGAAATTCAACCTTGGCACCTCCGGAAACTTGGGCTCCCGCCCAAAGCCTCCATGCAGCTGATCAAATCGTTGCTTGTGTACGCCCAAAGCCTCCGCCAGCTTGGCATCCGCACTGCCTGGCTCAAAGGCGGCTTCTTCGACTGCTGCAGCATTCTCGTTGCTCTTCATCGCCTCGAGCAGCTTGGAGCCAGCCTTCTTCAGCGACTCTCGATCCGCTTGCCACTTGCTGGCTATGGATTCCAGCACCATGGGAAAGGAGGGCATGCCATAACTACGTGGGCAAATAAACAAACAAATATACGAGAAAAGAAATTAAACTTAATGTAATCGTTATTGATGGCTAAATGTAACAAGGTTGATACTAATTCAATATTAGTAAAAAAATTATTTAAAAATTGCAATTATTTTTAATAAAAAGAACATTTTTTGAAATGTTTTTAAGCATTTGCAAATATTTTGCTTATAGCCTTTTTACACAACAAGTTGCATTTATCATTTTGGGTTGATTTACTTATTGAGAAAAATATCAAACTTTCGACATTTAGTATCTATAAAATCGCCATAGAAGAATTTTGTATTATTTCTTAAGAAAACTAATAAAAACTAATTAATATCGATTTAATGTTATTTTTGTTTGTGTTATTTCTTAAGAAAAATAATAAAGGTTAATTAATATCGATTATTTATGTTTTCAATTTAACTTACCGCGGTTTGGGCGGAAAATATGTGCCCGCTGCAAGTGGCGACAGCTCGGGTGTTAGCCAAACGCTCATGGGCCAACCGCCGCTGCCCTTGGACATCAACAGAAACTGCATATAGATTTTATCAATGTCCGGACGCTCCTCTCTGTCCACTTTGATGTTAACAAAATGTTTGTTCATAATGGCCGCTGTGGCGTCATCCTCAAAAGACTCGTGCTCCATGACATGACACCAATGACACGTGGAGTAGCCCACGGATAAGAATATCAATTTATTCTCGCTGCGCGCCCGCTCAAATGCCTCTTCGCCCCATGGATACCTGTGAATATATAATGTTATTTTGAATGCAGAATGCTTAGGTATTTTCAAGCAGGAGCAATCTTAATCACGACAGATCTGTCCATAAAAACTCAAAGCTGGCTGCACTGCTCAATACGGAGATCAAAGCAGTATCTGGAGCACAATTGGCAGCTCTCTCTCTCTGTTTGCTCCCAAATTTGCAATATACTCACCAATCTACGGGATTATGCGCATGCTGCAATAAATAGGGCGACTTTGATGTGGCCAATCTATTGTTGTGCTTGGGCGGCTGCGTCTTTGCCTTTCCCTTTGTCTCGCCCTTGCTCGTTGCCATGCCACGAAACAGGTGCTGCTGTTGTGTAGTTGTTGTTGTTGTTGTTTTGCTACGTTTTAAAGATTGCCTTTAACTAGTATTAGTCGACTGTTGTAATTTATTCCATGTGACAGACAGAAACTTACTCGTCTATAGGCCAGCTACGTTGCAATTGTGTTTGTGGCGTTGTTAATGCCAAAGCGCTTCTTATCCAGGTTTGGCAGAGTGTTTTGCCTCTAAACATAGCAATTTATTGATAATAAATGATACCACGGGTATTCCATCAGCTGATTGAACTGATTACATAGTAAACACAATTATCGATTACAAATCAGCTGCAGTAAATAATTGCAAATACCAAAAACTATCGCTAACAAAATATTAATTCACCCACTTTATTATTATAAATAGCTTAATCACTTAAATCAGTTGCAAATCAATTGCAATTAAATGTTTTTAATAAATTAATGTGATCGATACTTATGGTACTCGATAGTTTATTATTGTAGGCAATGTGTTTCTACTGATCTGGCAACGCCATAGCTGCTGCCACCCAGTGTTGTATTGCCACTTGCAGCGCGCTAAATTCAAAATTGCTTTTAAATACACATTTAAAATTTTAAAAGTTTTTATTAATGCATATAGTTTATCTTTGCTTTGATAATTATGTAAAAAATTTGCTTACACATATGCGATAGATACATAGATTAACCTACAAGCTAATTGAAAATCACAAATGAACATAAAATATTTATACATTATAGTGTGTTGGTTGTGTGTTGTGTTATATTCAAGCACATCGTTAAATTAATGCACACCCAGAAGACCCCGGCGGCAGACGCAGCGCCCAATTCTCACATACAGCTCTCAACTTGAAGTTGACAGCATGGAAAATTGAGCAGCAATTGGGATTAGCAACACTTTAGCAATCGCTTTGGACTAGCGCATCGCTGAGCGCGCCCAGCTGCTCCTCGCTGCCCTTGATCCTCTCGGTCAGGTCGCGTGCGTCGGCAATGAGTTTGGCCTTCATATTGATAAAATAATCATAATCGGCGCACATATCGGCGCTGAGATGTTTGCCAAATAGCTTGGCAATGCTGCTGCCACGTTTATCAATGTCCGTCTTGAGTCGCTGCGCCTCCTCCAACTGCTCATTGAGGCGATCACGTTTGGCTTCCAGCGTGCTCTGCAAAATTTAAATAGAATATTTAAGTTTTTGGTTTTATTCAAGTGAACAACTGTGTTTACCTTCTCCTGCTGGCTGCTGGACGCGCGCAACTCTAGACTGCATTCGGTTTGGGCCAGGCGCTCCGACAGCAACAGCAATAGCGTGGTTATGTGACCCACATCATCGATGTAGGTGCGGAACTTGGACGCTTCGCTGGGACGCACCTTCTCCGTTAAACTGCCTAACAAATCCATGCCCAGTTTGTCATTTATGGCGCACTCCTCGTCAATGGTTTGCTGTTCGCACTTCAAGGCGATAATTTTTTGGTTCAATTGCTTGATCAGCTCATTCTGTAATTGTTTAAGGGATAAATATTAATTATGTGTACTTAAGTCTTGGCAAAACAAGTCAATCAAGCTGCAGTTACTTGGCTGAACAAGTCAAACAATTCAAGCTTATTGCTTATACTTGAAAGCTTGCGGATTTGCTTGAAAATAACAAGTGAGAATTATCATCAATCAAGCTGTAGTTACTTGGCTGAACAAGTCAAACAATTCAAGCTTATTGCTTGTACTTGAAAGCTTTGGGATTTGCTTGAAAATAAAAAACAACTACGAGTGCACATAGTCTTGATTACACTATGCTATTAATTTTTTAAACTTTGTGTATCTTCGGTTTCGATTTAAAATTTAAATTTCTGTAATTTTTTATCTATTTTCGAATTAAATGGAAAAGGAAGTTTGAAGGCTGTGAAATATGTCGGACTTTATAAAAACGATCGCCTATATTTTTATTTAATAACAAAAGAAAAATATATTAAGAATATTATACTTAATTTAAGAATATACGAATTTTAATATATTCAAGTATTCAAGTTATTTTTTTAATGCATTCAATGTTTAATTCAAACTAAATGATTTTAAGTCAACAATTTAAAAATTTAAGCTGAATTTTATATTCCCTATTTAATTAATCAATTGACTTAACAACAATATTATAAATCAATAATTCGACAACAAATAAATTGAATTCATTCCAGCAAATCGGGACTTTCAACCACTTCGCAGTATTTTGACTTGATTTAATTACTTGAATATTTTTTTAATTAATTTATTTTTATTTGATTATACTTACCAGCTGCTGTTTGATGAAATTTGTGGGAGACTCTGCCTCGACAGTGTCATCGTCTGCCAGTTGCAGCTCCAAGCTGACCAGCTCCGCTGTTGTTGTTGTTGCTGCCACATTGTTGGCAGCAGCAGCTGTTGTTGTAGCAACTGTTGCTGCTGCTACGGTTGCTGCTGCTGTTGCTGTTGCAATTGTTGCTTTCATTCGCATCAGCGTCGAGGTGCCCACATCTCGTTTGGCCGGACGTAGCGGCACATTTGGATTATATAAATTGCAAACATATTGCGATGTGGGCTTTAGGTTTTTTGGTGTTAATATTTCGATGAGCTTGTCATTGGGCGCCAGCTGCTTGAGCAGTTCCATGGCCAGATTCTCATATTCCAGCTCAATAGTTTGGCATTGCCGCGGCTGCAACGTGGTGCGACGCAGCTGTTGCTCCTCCCGCTGTGTGGCTGCCACCAGCTGATTGTCATTGTCATTGTCCAACAAATCATTGTCCGTCTGGCAGGCCATGTCCACAGTGCTGGGATTTACAGGATTTACGGGATTTACGGGATTCACCATTAAAATAAGTTCACTGCGTTGCAGCAGCTTCAAACTATCCATATTGTCCGTTTCCAGCTGCAATTCTTCTGCTGGAGCTGAGCTGGGCTGTTGTTGCTCTGCTTTCTGATGATTGCTGCAGTTGCTCAACTGTCTGGTATACCCGCTCAGCAAGCCGGATTCACACAGATGGGCAGACATTAATTGCGATTGCAATTGTGTAATTTTCTCAATATTCTCACGCAATGATTCCTGACGATTCATGGACTTTGGCGGCGTCGCTGTCGTCGTCGTTGTGGGCGTCGTCGTACTGATCAGCTCGGCGCGAAAGATGTGCGCCTCGGGTTTGGCATTGGCATTCACTAGACTGCATTCCAGTGAGCTATTGCTTAGGCTACATTCGGATGGTGCGGGACTTAGGCGCTCCGGCAGCACCTCCTCCAGCGTTGTCTCCAAATCCTGCACCGCCTGCTTTAGATCAATATGAGACTGGGACATGAAAGGCATCGCATCGTCTCCCATTTGTTGCTGCTTCACATCATACGACTGAGATCGCGTAAATTGCGGCGCGGGCGATCTGCTTTTGCCGTATACGGGTGTAGAATAACGTTGTTGTTGTTGTTGTTGTTGCCCCGCTGCCTGACCGTAATACATGCCATATGTTGCATTATTGTTACTTGCAACAACATTTGTTGGCGACTTTGCTGTTGCCAGATTATTATTGGAACCATAACGCAATGTTGCCACAACCTCAGCCGGCGTACTGGGCTGCGGCTGCGGCTTTGTTGGCTGCTGTTGCAACTTAACGCCCAGCGGCAACACATCCGGCAAATTGTTGGGCAACTTCAGTTTGCTGCCTGCCACATAGCTGGGCACCAGATCCTCATTGGAGGTCAGGGTTAGCTTGTAAATGCCATGATCCGGATCCGTATTGTTCAGCTTCTCCAGGCTCTGACGCGGCAGATACGAAGCCTTTGAATTTGATCTGTAAATAAATAAATAAAAAAATGTTGGTTATTATTAAAGAAAATATATAAAAATAGAAATAAGTAAATAATGAATATATTTTTAAATTTAAAATTTTCGCATTTATATATATAAAATAAGAAATAAATATTTATGATTTTTTTTTTTTAATTTTAAATTTTTCGCTTTTTTATATAAAAAATATAAGAATATAAGAAATAAATATTTTTTTATTTTATTTTTAAATTTAAATAAATAAGAAATAAATATTTATTGATTTTATTTTAAAATTTAAAACCGTAACAAATGTATTTTACATTAAAAAAAAAATCACTTGTTTGTAAACATTTATTATTATGTATTATTATTTAATTTTTTTTTGCTAAATTTAAAATTTTTGTATTTAAATTAAAAATAGTGACTGCAAAGCGTTTTTATTATTTTTTTATTAGATGCAAAATATATTCAAAATGATGGCAGAATTTTGTTACTCTTAAAATTGACTGGAGTAATTTCTCCAGTTTAATTTTATAAGGATATGTAAGAATATTTAAATATATTCTTATATAAAAACATTAATTGCAAGATGACTTTTTTTGGAGTGACAAAATACAATAAATATTATTATTATTATTATAAATATTATTAAATAAAATTGAGCTTGTTGAAAAAACAAAAACATATTTAAATAGATTTTTTTTCACTCAAAAAATTAACGTTAACGGTAACGTTTTAAAAAAAATTTATAATAAACTTGAAAATAAATCAAAATTTTTAAGAAATTATCGAAGTTCTATGTGAAATAATTTTCGATAAAAAAAAAAACGCTGTTTACAATTCCTGATTAAATAAACCAACATTCTAGCTAAACTTGGATAAATAAAATTTTTATTTAAATATCAAAAAAAACGGCAACTATTAATTTTTGTGTTAATAAAAAATTGTATAAAAATTTACACAATAATCGTTGTCAACGAAAAATAAAACCAAAACATTATAAAATTCTTGTAAAGGAACGCTGCTTTTTGAACATAAAATATAGTAATATATATAAATAAAAAAAAATATTAAAAATAAAAAAATTGAGACGGAAATTCTTGTCAAATGTATTGTCAAAATATTTAAGTTCTTCGAGCTCAGTAGAGAAAAATGATTTTTAAGCGTAAAATTTTAATTTTCGTGTTAAAAAAAAAAAACAAATTAAAATTGAGACAAAAATCGTTGTTAAATGAAAAGTAAAAAAGTATTAATTATTAAAATATTAAGTATACAAAAAAAAAAAAAAAAATGAAAATGAAAACAAAAAAACAATAAAATTCTTCTAGCTTAGAAGAAAAATGATTTTTAAAATGGAAAATTTAAATATGATTTTTCCAAGCCTCTATATTTAAATTTTCCATTTATAAACCATTTCTCTACTAAGCTTTTTAAGGTGATTTAAATTCTAAAAATTAAATAAAAGCTAAACTATTTGATAGTTTAAAATAATATGATTTTTGCAAGCCTCTATATTGTTTTAAACTACCAAAGAGTTTAGCTGTTATTTAATTTTTCAGAATTTTAAACGCCTTAAAAAGGCTTAAAAATATATTGTACTTATTGCAAACATAACAAAATTTCAACTCTCATGTAAAACTTAAATAAACATATATGAAATTTCATTTGCCCAACCCAAAAAAAAAAAAAAAAGAAATGTCAATTGTCAGTTAAAGAGGCAAAGAGTTAGAGGAGGGGAGTTAGATATAATGGTAATATTATAGGGTTCATCGGTTGGGGTCATCGTTAGCTCACGCAGGCCACGATTTGGCAGTCCAAAGAGTTTTTGCCCAGTTTACACAAAACATTATGCAAATTTGCAGTTCATAATCTTAAATGAAGCTGCTAATTGAGTCCTCAAGCGTTGTCTGAGTCCAGCAAATGCCAACAAACTGGCATATCGTTATTTTTAGTCATATCGGCCAACATCTCGTCATACAATACTTAAGCACCCACATATGGCGAAAGTAGCTGCTCCGAAAAAAATAAAAACTAAAAATCACAAAAAATTATTCTGTGCACGATGCGGAGACAACATTTTGTATTAAAACAGTTTACGAGACAAAATACACAAAAAAAAGTGAAATAAAAACGAAAGTGAAATGTTTACAGTGCAATTATAAAGAGTTTTATGTTTCAGTTTTTAAACATTTTTTGTTTTTTTTTTGAGTCTTTAGTTAAAGTTGGGCTTCATTTTTGTGTGCGACGAGGCAAGAGATTAAAGACAGGGGGGCAGAAGTTTCGGGGCGGATGTGTCGACAACTTTCAAAAGTGCTAAAAACTTAATTTTTTGCTGTAGTATAAATTTTTTTTAATTTTCAAAATTTTTAATATATTTAACAAGCGCGATTTTTTGCTTGGCCGCCCACAGTTTATTTTTATATTTTTTAGACAATAAGGTGTTGATCTAACGGTCTAAAAAAAAAAGAAAAAAAAAGATACACATATCTAAATTTATAAACTTATTAACTCTCAAAAGAAAGCCGACGAAGAAATGCTGACAAGTTGAACATTTGCATAAATTAAGAGCAAAAAAAATAAAAACACATTTTGTTTGGCTCGCTTACATCATCATAAACAGCTGTAGCTATAGCTGTATCTGTATCTGTAGCTAGCTGCAAATGTATCTATGTATCTTTTGCATAAGCGGCCCTTTTGTCTAATGTTCCCAACGCGCCTCACATTTGATTATGGCCAGCTGCTTCTTCACTTTCTACACGCGGGGGCAGCAGGCATCCGTCAGATACACACACATGCATGTTGTTTTGTATCTATGTATCTATAAGTCTGTCCACTTGTTGCTTCTCTTAATCACTTCCGTTCGCTGCCTGTTGAGTAATCTACACTTTTTTTTTGTTGTGTTTTGCCAATTTTATCATGTTTATTGTTTTAGTTTTTTGTTTGGCTTTGGCTTTTAGCAGACAAGCCACAAAATTTGTTACATTTGCATATTAGAAATTTGCATATTACAGCAGCAAAGTTGTTGACGTTGTTGCATGTTTATAAAGCGGGCGGCAGAATGTCTACCAAAAAAATATTGAAGTTATCTATAAAAAATATAAAAAAATATTGACTTGTCTATAAAGAAGTAGTTTCAACTTCCCCCCAATTAATTAATAACTGATAATTGTTAATCCAAGTGCTTAATAAATAAATAAATAACAGATCAATGCGAATTTTAATGCAATTCGTTGTTTGTTGCTTAATCGCAATTTGGAATTTTGTTTGTATATTTAATAATTGTAAATATGATATGAGTGTTCAATTGATTGGGCTATAATTTGTTTTCAATTATTTTTTTATTTAATATTTTTTTCTTTATAATTTGCTTTTCTTTTAATTGTTTTAGCATATTTATTTTTATTTATTCTTCTTTTCATGTTTTTTTTTTGTGTTATTAGATTGATTATTTTTTTTATAAATTGTAATTTTATTTTTTTTTATTATTTTTTTTTGGTTTTATTTTATTTGTTTTTTTTTATTATATTTTTTGATTTTTTTTTTAAATTGTAATTTGTTTATATTTTTATTTGGTTTTATTCTATTTGTTTTATAATTTTTGTTATTTTTCATTTCTTCGATCATATTTTTTTTAATCATTTTTTTTGTTTTATTATATTTATTAATTTTTTTTTAAATTGTAATTTGTGTATGCTTTTATTTGGTTTCAATTATTTTCTAATATATATTTTTTTTTAATTGTTTAATCATATTTATTCATTTCTATTTATTTTGAAAATTGTAATATTTGTATGTTTTTATATTGGTTTAATTTATTTAGCTTTATTTTTGTATTATAACTTTTTAATAATATTATAATTGTAATATTTATTTTTTATTATTTTTAAAATTTTAATTTGTGTATGTTTTGATTTGGTTGCATTTTATTTCTGTTTTATAATTTTTGTATATTTTTTTTATTTCTTCGATCATATTTATTTATTTGTTTTATTTTTTTTTATTGTTTTATCATATTTATTAATGTCTATTTATATTTAAAATTGTAATATTTTTATGTTTTAGTTGGTTTATTTTTTTTTTAGTTTTCTGTTTGTAATTCTGTATAATAATTATTGTATATTATTTTATTGGTAATATTTATTTTTATTTATTTTTAAAATTGTAATTGGGTATGTTTTTAATTGGTTTTATTTTTTTTTTAATTTTTGAATATTTTATCATTTCAATTATCATATTTATTTCTTTATAAAATTTTATTTTGTATATGTTTTTATTTGGTTTTAATTATTTTTCAATTTAATCAAATTGTTTTTTCATATTTATTAATTTCTATTTATTTTTAAAAGTGTTTTATTTGTAAGTATTTGATTGGTTTTATTTTTTTTTTTTAGTTTTATTTCTGTATTATAATTGGTGTATATTTTTTTTATTGATTTTATTATAATTATTTTTAAAATTGTATTTTGTATTTTGTAATTTTTAATTTGATTAATTTTTTTTATATAATTTTATAAATTTTTATATTTTCGTAATAAATCAATTTATACTTGTTTATTTATAAAATTACATTTTGAATAATTTTTATTTGGCTTTAATAATTTTCTCTTTATAATGTCTTAATTTGTTTTATCATATTTATTTATTTATATCTAAAGTTGAATTTTGTATGAATTTTTATTAAGTACTTAATGCACCCTTTAAAGTTAGTTAATGCTCTAATACGTTTGCCTATGTCATTTATCATAATGCACATCTATTTGAAATGTACGTAATGTGCACAAAAATAGCATTTAGTAAGTATACTTACTTAGTAGGTACTTAAAAAAAATGATAAGTTGGAAAAGTTGAAAGCAAAGTGCCTTAAAAGCAACTGAAATGCTTGAAAAACAATATTAAAGATAGAAATTTATATAAAAAGAACCTGCTTAAAGTAGAAATATATCTTACAACATTTAAAATTCAATAAATTTCAGCTTAATTAAACTTTGATAAGCAGCTAATAATAAGATTCTTTTATATTCTCAAAACTCTTTTAGAAATTAAACAAATTCTGATTAAAACTTGTTTTAAAGATTTATAGCGGTTCTTTGGCTTGTGAAGTTAATTAACAAATAGATAAATATTTACATAAATAGATAGATTAGATGCATATTTATAAGTTGCTTTCAATTGGAGCAGTAGGTTAAATAATAAACAATTCATTGTTATAAAGCTGTTGAGCAATAGTCTGACATAAGTCTCTCTATGTCTCTATAATCATTTCTGATTCAAATGTGGAGAAAATTACACCCGCAATGATAGTTCAGATGATAATACCCTGATTTATGGCAATTTTTTGTTTATTTGGCAGCAGAGAGTCTTTCTTTTTTAAATGTTGTATAAGACGCGTAATGCGCTGAAGCATTTCTTTTTGAGAGAGATTTAGAGAGAGAGATGTTTAAATAATATAATAAAGCTTCAAAAGAAGAAAGGGCCAAGCTCAAATCTCTGTAGACTCTGGTCTCTCTCTGGTCAATAACATTTCCATTTCCATACAATTAATGTATTTTTTTTTTATTTATATTTATTCATTTTTATTTATTATTTTTTTTTTTGGCTATTTATGGGGCGATGGTTATGTGATGCAAATTATGAATATCAAAGAGCAGATTTTTGATAAATTACTTGGCCTTTTGTTTTGGCAGTAAGTTGCATAAGACAGCCAATTCGATAGATTCGCCATTTGGATATTTAATAGAGCTTCAATAGGAAAAGACAATAAAGTGGAGCTGTCTTTTTATAGTGTTGATTTAAGCTATTAATAGTATATTTAATTAATTGTTATTAATTCTTATTAGCTTAATAATTATTGGATATATTTGTTAAAATTGTATTTTCATTTTATTTGTTTAATATTTTTCTTTTTATTTTTACAAAACTAATGCTCAAACTGCGGAAGAATTAGTTGAGTATTTTAAGCGCTTGCTTAGTGTTTTTTGTCATTTAAAATAAAAAATTAATTTTCAATTATAGTACGCTTGAATTTTCATTAAAATTATTCATTATTATAAGTCAATTTCTAAATCTAAAATTATTAATTAATTTTCAATGCAAGTGCACTGGAATTTTCATTAAAATAATTCATTTATTTATGTCCATTTTATTTGTTTAATTTTTTCTCTTTATTTCCACATAACTAATACTCAAATTGCACTAGACACAGTTGAAAATTTGAACTCAAATTTTGTGTTTTTGGCTATTTAATATTAAAAATGAATTTTCAATTCTAGTACGCTTGAATTGTCATTGAAAATATTAATGCTTGCAATATATTTTTAATTACTTTTTATTACTTTTTATTTTTCAATATTTATTTTATTAGCAATCAATTTTTACCTATTCTAATGTAATTTTGTTTTTATAAGCAAAATTTTTGTTATGTGTATTTTTTTTAGTTTTTTATATTTAATCAAAAATAAATGTTATTTTTAGAGGCATTACCATTTTTATTTCTTTTTATTTAAAAACATTTATTTGGTTAGCAATAAATTTTGTTAAATTCTAATGAAATTTTATCTTCATTAGCAGAGTTTTTTTTTTTAATTTTTTCAATTATAATCAAATGTTTTTTTTATTAGCATTATTTTTTTTCAATATAATATAATATTATTGTCAAATTCCTGTATATCGATTTATAAGATCTCTTCGATCAATTTTATTATATTATTTTTTTATTTTAATTTAATTTATTATTTTATTTATTATTTTATTTTTTTATTTATTTATTTTTATTATTAAATACTTTTAATTTTCAGCCCGCTTTGGAGTTCAGTGTCCAAATTGGCAACGCATGAGGCATCATCAGCAACAGCTGTAGCCTGGCTGCAGTTGCAAGTTCCAGTTGCAAACTGTGGCTAAGACTCTGGGTGCTGCTGCGGCTGCTGCTGCCGCTTTGGTCAGTGGCCTCGGCGTGGCGCATTGCGCGTTGCACGTTGCGTATGCAACGTTTTGGCGCCGTTGCACTATAATTTTTGATCGGCAATATAACAAGCTGTTGCTGCTGTTGTTGTTGCTGTTGTTGTTGTTGCTGACTAGTTTTTTCTTTGATAGTAAAAGTATTTTATTTAAATATGCCGACGACGCTGGCGACGCATGGAAATCACGTTTTTAACATCTCGTCTTAACATTGAGCCACAAAAAAAATAAAAAAAATAAAATAAAAAATAAAACAGAAAAAAAAAGAAGGCAAACAAATGTTGTTCGCTGATGTTGTTGTTGCTTGTTGCGGTTGTTCATTGTTGTTGTTGTTGCTGTTGCTCGTTGAAAACATAAACATCTCGACAAAGCTCAGCCAAAAACAAAACCGGATTGAACGCGTCGCATCGCATCGCGTCGCACACATTTTCACTTGCCACAAAATGACGTCAAGTCCAACATAAACAGTTGGCCCCGCACTTTCTTCTTTCCTCGGGCCATGAAATTGCACCGAAGGGGGGTCAGAGCAGCACTAACTAAAGGGGGGAGTGCACTGAGGTCAGCCAGAACAAATTGAAGACACATCGGACACTGACTGCTCTCTTCAACTGGGCATCTTTGCCAGACTTTTATATGGAATTTAGGCTGGTTTTTTTTTTGTAAAACTATGGCAACAATTTCTCTCGGAAAAAACAAAAAAACTTACAGTAAAAAAATAGAAAAAAGAAAAAGCAATGCCAAGTTAACCAGAAGAAAATAAATCTTAAGAAAAAGAAAAGTTCTCTCTCTTTGTTCATACATTGAAAGTGGACGTTGCAACATCGTTGAATGCTCGAATGGCCAAACAAATTGAAAGATTTAAACAGCGAAAATAATAAGAAAAGTTAAAAAATTAACAAAACTAGCTAAGTTAATAACTAAATAATATAATTATTTATAATAAGAGCGTTGTACAAAAAATAAACATTTAATTTACTAGCTTTAAGCATAAATATATAAAATAAATTTATAAAAAATTCTAGGCAGATATATGCAGAGAATCTATTTAATATTTTACTTTAAAATTATATTAAACAAATTTCAGAGAATTGACGAGAATCTATTTTATTATTTAATTTAATTAATTTTTTGATTTGATTTTATTGAAAGTTCTATGCAGAGTTATGCAGAAAATCTATTTAATATATTAATTTAAAATTATATTAAATAAATTTCAGAAAATTGCAGCGAATCTACTTTATTATTTAATTTAAAATTATATTAAACAGGAGTAAAATTTTTAATAAATAATAAACATTTATTAAAAATGAAACACAATGGCCTTATTCAACCAATTGCAAAAATATAAACAATAATAAAAATATTAATATTATTTTTGTCCTCACTTTTCTACAGCATTTTACTTTTAATTTTTATTTTTTATTTATCTAATTTTTATTTTCTCAATTTTCCCAATTGCAAAATATAGAAAGAATGTCAATATTAAAAGGTGCCCACAAATGTATACACAAAATTTCTGTTCTATTTTATGCCATAGTTTGTTACATTTAATATAATAATTATTTAAAATTAAAATTAAAAAATTTCTTTTCTAAAATTTATATTTCTAAAAAGTTGGAATTTATTGAAAATTTAATTTTTAAATTGGACTAAATAAATTGAAGCCAATTTTCATTTTATTTTGGCAACGTTTTTATAAAATGGTTTTTAAATTCTTCGTATTATTTTTCCTGTTTGTTTTATAATTAAATTAATAGCATTGTTATGGCCAAAATTAAAGAAAAATTCTTTGATTTATAATAATTTTATATTTGCTATATTATTTTTGAAAATATTTTCTTTCCTTAGTAATTTCTTTTAGGGCTATATATATAAAACGATAGTTAAATTGAATTTAAATAAAATTATAAATTTCAAATGATTTGATATGAATATGAAAGCCTGAATAAAAAGTAAATATTTCAGAATTGAATTCAAATCAAATTTTAAATCACAGAGAGCAGCATAATATTCTGTTACTGAAGCAAAAATTGCTTAAGTTCTAAATTTAGCTAAGCAATAGCTTATGTAGAATCTTTTAATTTAAAGTATACAGATTACGAAATAAAAATAATAATTTATTGAATTATAATTTTAGAACCGTAAGCTGAAAATATGAAATTTGGTTGGCAAATTTTAATATGCTTTTAATTAGATTTTTTATCAATAAAAAGAAGTATTTATTGCATAAAACCATAATTAAATTGTCAATCAACAAATGCTTTAATTCTTTTATAAAACTGCTTTTCTATTTGAATAGAAATCAAAATTTTAAATCGTGGCATAGCCAAGTAAAAACTCAGGCGCAATATCAAAGCTAAAATATTATTAAGCCGTAAATTAACAATCAAAGTTTAAGTAATAAAATTGTTTTATTAATATTTTTTCATGCGCTTTTAAAAAAGTTAATTATTTATAAATAGGAATTTGAAACTCACAATCACAATTTTTAATTTCTTTTAAAAATTGTTTCCCAATTTTTTTTAAAGAATAAATTATTTTGGTAAGTAAATTGGTAAAGTGCTTTTAAATAATTCCTTTCAAAAAATTAATTACTTATAAGAAGGAATATATATTTTTTATTTATTAAAAAAGACAAAATTTAATTTTTTTTTTAGAAAATAAATTATTTTGTAAATAAATATTGCACCAGTGTGCAAGCAGACTTTGTAAAGCTCTTTAAAAAAATTGTTGGCCTGAGATGTTTTCATTTCTAATGCGATTGTTGTTGTTGCTGTTGCTGCTGTCGATGATGCTGCTGTTGTTGTTATCGTTGATGTTGCTGTTGCTGTCGTTCAGCAATAATTATGATCCATTAATTCTGGCGGCGGGCGGCGCCTTGTGCAATATTTATAATGTAAAATCGATTTAATGGCGCTTCTACGCTTGAGGGCTCTATCCGAAATAGACAACTTGGGAAATGCAGCAGCAGCAGCAGTAGAAGCTGCAACAACAGCAGCAGATGCCGCACGATTGAAAGTGTCGAAAGTGCCTGGGAGAGACTCTGCTAAAGATTGAAGAATTGAAACTGGATTTGGTACGGGAACGGGAACGGAGAATGTGGGCTGCTGCTTGTGGGTAATTAACTTGTGAGCTAAACGGCCAAGTCATAATAATTATTTTATGAGGGACAACGAAAAAGAAGAAGAAAACAAAAAAAAACAAAGACAGGCAGCTGCTGCAGCAGAACAAAAGCGGCACTCAACTGTGGCATGGACATGTGTGCAACCAGCTACAACAAGACAAGCTTGTAAAAATATTAGATACAATACAACACAATAAACACACTCTCTAAACCCCCCAAAACCTCCCTCTCTCTAAAAGCCGCCCATTGTTCCAGCCAAACCAAAATGCGGGGCCTTTTGTTTTGGGCCAAGTTGTTGTGGTTGATTATTGCACTATGGGGCATTTAAACACTTTTTGGGAATCATTTTTGAGGCATATTTTTTTTTTTAATTTTAAAGTGTTTTTTGTTTAATAAAAAAATTTATTTTTAATTTTTTTTTTTGGGTAATGATTTTTTGTTAATTTTTTTTGTGTATTTGGTGGATTTTCGGAAAAAAAATTTTTTTTCTATATTTTTTTTGATTATAGTTTTTTTTGATAGTTTTTGTTGTGAAATTGAAAAAAAAGTTTTTATTTTTTTTGGAAAAATTTTTTGTAATGTGTATTTTTATTTTAAATTTTAAAGTGTTCTTTGAAAAATAAATAAAAAAAAAAGAAATTATGTTTTTTTTTTATACTTTGGAAGTGTTTTTGGATTTATTTATTATATTATTATATTTTTTTATAGTTTTTGTTGTGAAATTGGGTAAAAGTTTTTATTATTTTTTTTGGAATCTTTTGTAATGTTTTTTTTTTTTAATTTTAAAGTGTTCTTTGAAAAATGACATTTTCTTTGCATACATATTTTTTTTTGGTTTAATGTCAATTTTGTTTTGTTTATTTGGCGAAATTTGGAAAAATATTTTTTTTTGATTATATTTTTTTTGTTGTGTAATTGAAAAAAAATTTGTTTTCTTTTGGAATAATTTTTTGGGAAATTTTTGTGTGATGTGAAAATATGTTTTTTTTATACTTTAGTAGTTATTGGGAAAAAATTTTTTTTATATATTTTTTTTGGATATTATTTTTTGGACATTATTTTTTGTGTTATTGAAAAAAAAAAAAAAAGTTTTTTAATACTTTAGTGTGTTTTTGGAAAACAATTTTGTTTGTATTTTTTTTAATATAATTTTTTAGCAATTATTTTTATATTTTATTGAAAAAAAACATTATTTTTTTTTGCCTATTTTTTGCTTTGCAGTTTTACCTTTAATAGAATTGAAATTGAAGTTTTTAACAGCTGCTAACTTAACAGTCACCGCGAATGTTAAATATTTTGGTATGTAATATTAAAGTTTAATGTATTTATAATGTATTAACAGCAAAAGTTTGTTAATTTTAATAACTTGAAAAAATAAATTTATAACAAAAAAGTGTTTTAATTTTCCATAGTGCATGGCGAAGTAGTAAGTATATGATCATGTCTTCGTCTTGTCTTGTATGTTGTGTTGTGTGTGTTGTGTGTGTTGTGTTTGTATCTTGTTGCTAATATCCGCGACACATCTGCCAATGACATTTTCACTCTTTTGCGCTTGGCATACGAGCTAAAATTATAAAACAACTGACAATTGCCCCTCGGGCGCATGCGCAACACGTTCGACATGGATCAGTCGCACTAACCGGAGGTTTGGGCCAACTTGCAGATGGCTAAGAAGAGGTGGGTATATAGTAGAGAGATAGAGAGAGAGGCAGCTAGCACTTTGAGCCATTTGCGTTTTTAGACATTACACACAAAAGCCGCTGGCGAATGCCAAAGTATTGCCCCGGCTCTTAAGTAGGAACTGCCCTGAATACGGATTTCGCATTGTTTTTTGTATTTTCTTTTATTTAAAAAAAAAAACATTTTTTCTTTTTTTTTTTTTTTTTAGCTGCTAATTTGTGCGCTTAGCTTGTTTTTTTTTTGTTTTTTTTTTTGCTTGTTTTGCGAAATGCGTCAAGTGCATGGCGTGTTAACATGTTTATAGAGCTCAGAGGGAATGGGGGAAGCTTGGGTTAAGAGTTAAGACTGAAGAGCAGCGGGTTGGCTCATAACAAAAGCGTTAAGATCCGGGCAACATATGCATCAAAACTGGCTAATAAACAAAAACAAAAAAGAAAACTTGCATATGGCAGCTAACAAATATAGAAAATAAAAATGTCAGGAAAACATATAAATAAATAATAATAAAAATAACTTAAATATTAAAGATTCTCATTTTTAAAAAAAAAACTCGAAAATTTGCGAAAGTTCTAACGAAATTCTGCTTTTTAATTTGTTTATATTTTTTTATTGCTCAAATCAACAAAGCATATAATTAATATTATTGCAATGTTCAATTAAAACGAATATAAAAATCTTCAATTGATTTTTATCTCAATTTGCAAAAAAAAAAAAGATATGTATGATTGATTGAATTCTTCTTTAATTGTTAGCAACAATTTAAAATATTTTAAATAATGTGACATGTGACAAGAAATAAACAAAAATGTTTTGTATTAAAAAATACACTACACAAAGTTCTTATTTAATTTCCTATAGAAAGAAGTGATTTTATATTCACATTTTATGGCAAGTGAGTTCAATTCGCTAAAACTCTTCTTAAAAGTGAAATTATGCTTATTTAAGACAATTTCACATTTCAAAGAAAATTGTTTAAAAAATTTGTATTATACATCAAGTGAATTTAAATTCACATCTATGGCAAGTGAGTTCAATTCGTAAAACTCATCTTAAAAGTGAAATTGATATCATTAAAGGCAATTTCACATTTCAAAATAAATTCCATAAAAAAATACCTATTATAGATCTAATAAATTTAAAATCACATTTATGGCAAGTCTTAAAAAACAAAACTCGTCTTAAAAGTGAATTTAAGAACATTTTCCGCAATTTTACATTTCAAAATAGATTTTTTAAACATCTTTTATTACTGATCTAGTGAATTAAATCCGCATTTTATTTTCTGAGTTTAAGCCGCAAAACTGTAGTTTAAAGTGGGAATGAGCATATTTACGGAAAGTTTACATTCATAGATTTATTGAATTAGAATTCACACTTTTTGGCAAGTTAATTTAGTCCGCAAAACCATTGTTTACGTGAAATTGGGGACAGTAAAGAAAAGTTCATTTTCTAAGAAAGCTTTTTTCTTCTTTTGTAAGAAAAAAAATAATAAAATACTATATATATATTTTTTTATTTTTTGGATTACTATTTAAATATATATATATATATATATATAATTTATATTATATTTTACAAACTAATTTTATATTTGCTTTTCTTAATGTTTTAAAATTTTCAAAAAAAATTTTAACTAAACTTTTAATAGAGAAAGAAAAGCCCTTATTAAGTCTTAACACAATTTTTAATTTGTGTTAACATCTAAAGAAGTTAAAAGCCCATTAAAATGAATTATAACCTCTCTCTCTTTCTTCCATTAATTTGTTGTACTGCATGAAGTATGTTATTAAGTTGTCGAAAGCAACAAAAGTGGCTTATACAATATTTGAATACCAAAATTGAATCGGCCCCATCATTTGCTTCATTAGCTGTTAATAGCAAATTTTTGTTGGCTGCAATTAATATCATAATATGATATCATTGTAGATTGAAAAACAAGAGAATTGCATTCAACTTTTATGTGTAAAATGATATGTAAAATGTTTTACTGTGAGCTCATCATTCGAAATATGTCAGAGACAGAGGCACTAAAATAAGTAAAATATAAAAAAAATTAAAAAAAAAAATAAACCCTGATGATTAACAGCAACAACATTGAACATTTTTATATATTTCAACACGCGGCAACGCATGATCGACGATGGTCGTGTCAACTGCAGATACAAAGATACAAAGATACATATATATAAAGTACCAAGTATTACATTCCAATAGGAATGAAAGTGAGAGATTGATGGATGATGGTCCGGCAAGTATTTTTAGTATATATATATATATACATATATATGTGCCAGTTAATTGCTAAAGTTGAAGTTGAAATTGAAATTCATTTCCGAGTTTGACCTTTAGCATATATATTTTAATGATGTAGACCACAATTGTTTGCATTGTTTCGACGCGCCCAGAACAAAACTCAAACATTTAAGATACACAATATATAGTTATAGATAGTTGTAGATCAATCAAGGTTAATGCCAATAGCTCCCATAAAAAAACGAACCAAACCAAATCGAACTAGCTGTAATTAATGAACAGAGCCAATCGCATTGATATCAAATCCTAAAAATTTGCATTAGTTTGCAATTATTTATGCAAATCTTTGCCGTTCAGTGTGAAGCTACAGAAATGATCTCTCAACTACAAAAAAAATACATAAAAAAGCAAAAGAATTCTCACGCTTAATGCGAACAATTTCCAGTTTTGACTTGGCTACAAAGTTTGCCGTCATCGATAACAATGTCGATTGATCGATTTCTGTTGGCGATCCCTCACAGAGTTTCAAAGAGTCAGGCATTGCCCCCGAGCTATTCTTGTTGATTATTGTTGTTATTGTTATACCCTGTACTTATTGGAAGTGTGTAATGGGGAATATTAAAAGTGTATATATTTCAGATTGAAGGAGAAAATGTTTATACTATTTCACAGTCTTAAGTGACCTAATATTTCGTTAAAAAAATCAAACTAATAAAATTCCGCTGCGGCGTTTTTATAGCTATTTGTGAAAAGATTAATATTTTTAATCAATAAAAAAAAAACCAGGACAAAAAATATTCTTTTATTTTATTTTAGATATTTGTGAAAAGATTCATATTTTTTCTCAATAAAAAAACATAGACTTTAATTTTTTTTTTTTTTTTTTTTTTTTAGCTATTTGTGAAAAGATTCATATTTTTTCTACTCAATAAAAAAAACCTAGAAGAAAATTATTTTTATTTTATTTTATTTTCTTTTAATCAGATATTACGCTCCCAAAAATTGTTAAAATCATTTTAGAGTCACAATATAAAAGCTACAGTTAAATTAGTTATAATTTTAAACATAACTATTTAATTGATACATATAAGCTAAAATTTATGTACATTTTTTTGTGCTAATAAAAAATTGTTATATGTAAAAAAAAAATAGTAATTCAAAATTTTCGCCTTACTTTCTATTTATCATTCGCAAATAAAATTAAATTTTTTTCTACACCTCAGCCAATCGTCAACAAAAAATTGCATTAATGCCACAATTTTAGACATTCCTGATTATTATTTTATTCTTTAACTACTCTAAAAATTTCAAAAAAATTCATAAAAAAAAGACAAATTATTCGAGAAAATATATTTCTTAGTATGAGCTAAAAGCAGTGCTACTTTACAGCGCACTGCTTGCTTAAGCTGTTATTTAAACTGCTTGCTTCGAGCAAATTTATTTCATAGTGCAAGCACGCTTATTCCAATGTACACGAATAAACAGAAGTATTTCTAATTTATTCAACCGAATACAGAGTATCTTTTAGTCCACCAAACTCAACTAAAACCTTTTTCATTCTTATTCAATATTGTTGTAGTGTCAACATTGGACTGTGTGCCATGTGTTTTATTTATTTTTATTTTTTTTTTAATTTTAGTTCACTTTGTGGTGACTTGGTGAATTGGTGACTGGGGCTGCACTCCATTTAATTTCTATGTCACGCGCTTCACAAACCAAAAGCAAACACAAACATACAAAAAAAACACAAAACACGAATGAATGTTGGGAAGTTGATTCTATGACTAGTCTGAAATGAATAGTATTATACAGTACGAGTGTACCCATATAATACTATATATATTTTGACTCATAACTGGACAGCTGACGTCACAAGGCCAAGCACTTAAGAACAGCACAGTTTAGCAAAATAAATACTTAGTCGAGGAAGAATAATAATAACAAATGAATGTGCATATTTAATGCAGAAGGTTTTCAATAATTTAAAAGAAGTTGAATAATGTACAGAAAAAAAATATTATATTTAAAATAAACTAAAGAGTATATTGAAATAATTTAATTTTAATCAATGAAGACAGCCTATAAGTCTGTGAAACTTATTAATGTTAAGCTGAAGAGAATATATTTTCCAGAAAAATTAAATTTAAATTTTAAAGTTTTTATTTCACAATTAATTTATAAGTATGTAAAATTATTTAAAAAAAATTTTTCAGCTAAAATCTTAATTTTTGCCATTGCAAAAGGCTTAAAAATAAAAAAAAATATTTCTTCAAAATTCAAATATTATTTTTTCCTAATATTCTTAAGAACTGAAAAATAAAAATAAAAAATTATTTCACCAAAATTCAAATATTGTTTTTTTCCTAAAATTTTTAAGAACTCTAGTTTTACTAACCGAAAAAAAATATTTTTAAAAAAAATGTTTTAAAATATTTTTTTTGCAATTAATTATGCCACATGTTCGGCTTGCAAAATGCTTTTGTAATTAAGTCAATAATCATTAAAATAATATAATAAAATATTAAATTGGAAATTAACAAAGCTTTTAATTCATTTTTCACTCATAAAAACTAATTAGGAAAGTAAAAATTTAAGTACAAAAAGTTTTGTAACTAAAAATAATGAAATGTGCTGAAAGACAGAATTTTATTCTATTACATTTTCCCCCATTTTATTGTAAATCTATTAAATAAGAACATTTTCTAACTATGTTTAAAACAATCTACTTTCTATTAAAGTTACAATTATTTTTCATAATTTTTAAAATTTTTTGGCAATTTAAATATTTTTAAAAAGATTAATTAAATTTTTTATAGGATTAGCTGCCATAATAAAAAGGACTTTGTTAATCTAGCTATAACACTGCTTTGTAATTTATGTTTAGTTCTAAGATATAAGTAAAATAAAAATAAAATAAATAATAAATTAATATATAAATTATTATTTCATCATTTTTCTAATTTTTTTTGAGTAGCAAAAGGCAATTTTAATATTTTTAAAAAGAGTATTTAAATTTTGTCTAGATTATGCTGCCATAAAATTGTTTAATTTTTGGGAGTTTAAAATTTATTTGTGCAAGTATTTATTTAATTAAAAATATTCCAAGAAATTAGTATAGTATTTGTTATGATTTTTTGGTGAAAAAAAAACTCATCTCCATTAGTATAGTATGATATATGGGAAAGTTCTTTTCATGGGTCTGCTAAATGAAATATTTTTATATTCTATATACATTTGTGTATAAATTACATGAAGTAGTAGTAGTATATATATTATATACAATGTCTAGTGGTAAATATACCAAATGAAAGACTTATTCATATTCTTCTCATTTAAATGTAGAACTGTTGACAATAAAATCTTTTTTTCTCTATGTGGAAAGCAAGCTACATTTAATTTATATTGCTTTCCATTTTCATCAGAATTTTTTCAAGATTTTTTTAGAGTAGTTAACCCACAAAAAAATATAAAAAATAAAAAATATTAAGAAATTTTTGGCATTTTTAGAAGCAATTTTTTAAATTGTTTCTAAAAATGCCATAATTTTCCAAAATATTTTTCTTGATTTTTTCATTTTTATATTTTTTTTTTTTGGTTTTTGTGAAACGTCGCAATTTGCTGTAGAATAAGGCAAAGGTTTGTGGAGCGGAACACAGATCAAATAAGTGCGGAGACTAAGTAACAGTTCCCAGAGTCAAGTCTTAAAAAATAATAATAAAAAAAAATCTCTGAGAGAAGTGAAGTGGCAACAGGAGAGGCAAGACCCAGCCCACACCCACGCCAAGAGCTTTACTTATTGTTGTTGTTATTATTATTAAGTATTATTGTTTACAAAACCTTGGACATGGACGTGTGGCGAGTGCTCTGTTCCAGCAACCGAACATTGGCCCCAGACTACGGTTTTTTGTTGGATTGTTGCGATGAGTGCCACTCCTAGCTTTGTGGATACAACAAAAATAATAAAAAAAAAAAATTGAAAAAAAAAAGTTGAAATACATCCGTGTATTGTTTTGTGGCAACAACAACAATTGCAGTTGCCACAAAAACGTTAGGCGCTACATAATTATCGGTTTTATTGATAAAAGATACAAAGCGCAATATGACAATCTCTCGCCCCCTCACATGATCATCTGCCTGCCCCTCTTTCTCCATTGGCTATTTCCCCGCATTTTGTGGGCGTTTTTTTTAGCTAAAAAAAAGCCATAAACATAATTCTTCTCTTTTGGCGTTGCAATGCGCTGCGTTGCGGCATTTTTTAGGGGGCAAGTCAAAGCGTGAAATTGACATTCGAGGGGGCAACTCTTCCCTCTCTTCCCTCTCTTCTCTCTCACCCCCCTGCCACTCAATGGCCCTAAATAGCCAGTGTGTACAACGAACAACGAATAATAATAACATTAATAATAATAATAATAATAGTGGCAACAACAACAGCCTGCACTTGTTGTTTTTGGGGATGCTGTTGCAGGTTGCAGGTTGCAAGTTGCAGGACAGGAAGCGCTTGTGTCTTTTGTTGTCGTCCCCAAAAAAAAAAATAAAAAAAAAATTGGTTGCACATTTGGCATTCATTTGGCTTTGGCTTGTTGCTCGCGTGCAGCAACAGCAACATACAACAGCAGCAACATAAAACAACAGCAACAGAGTTGGCCAACTGTGAATGCCAAGAGCAAATTTCAGACAAATGTATAAAACAAAAAAAACAAGCTTTAATTAAAATATTCAATGGCCGAAATTGAAATACTCTTGCAGTTGCTGCTATAAAAAAAATAAATGCACAGCAAAGACTTGTTAAATATATAAAAAAAGAAAAAATATTATAACATTAATAAACCAAAAACTTCCCCACAAAAAATAAAAATCAAAAACAACTAAGTAATAATTATTTTTTGTTTAAATTAAAACAAGCAAGCAAAACTTTGCAATTTTTAAAAAGTGAAAAAAATTAATTTGCTATCAAAATCAAAAAAAAACTTTTTAAAAATTGCAGTTTTTCTTTTATTTTGATTTTAATAACAAATATTTACTTTAAATCTTATTTTATCTGTATAAATAATATAGAAGGGATATATATTTTTTTTGATATGTAAAAGTTTTCTAGATCCATTAAGAACATTAAGAAATAAAAATTGTGCCGAATTCAATTCTTTGAAAGAAAATTTAAAAATATTATAACGTTTGCTTGTATGGTACAGCACTGATTGTCTTTCATAATAAATAAATAAATAAAAAAAAAATGGTTTGTATTTTTGAGATTATTGTCCCGAAATACATTAAACAAATTTTTGTGACAATTCAGTTATTTTTTCTTGTCAGCTATTGTAATAATAATAAAAAAAAGATAAAAAATATTAATTAATGATACTAATTCAAAGCTAATCTTGCTAACAACATTTTATTTTTAATCACAAAATCATGTATTAATATATGAACAAGCTGCTCCTTTGTGAATATTTGTCCTAATTCAAATTAAATAATATAAAGGACTTTATTCATCTGGCCATAACACTCCTTTGTAATTTATGATTATTTGTAGGATATAAAAAAAAATAAATAAATAATAAACTAATTTGTTATAACACTCTTTTATAATATGTGATTAATTCTAAGAGATAAATAAAATAAAAAAAAGATAAATAAATTATTTAAATGCCTTTGGCACTCTGGTCATAACACTGTTTTATGTGATTAATTCTAAGATATAAATAAAAAATAAATAATAATAAAAATCTAATAAATAAATACAATAAACACAAATTGCAAATTTTATTTGAATTAAACAGGGTTTGTATAAAATTTAAAAATAAAACTCACAGTTTCTAAATATGATTGCGAAAAAATATTTTTTTCCTATCAAAAAAATCACAAACTTAAATTAATTGTTTCCACCGGCATTATATGATGTAAATGTCTGGTTTAATCAAATTTTACTAAATTATACAAATACAATTTGCGAAAGTCTTCATAAAATATTAACAACATTTTTCTTTTTATATATTTTGCTTTTATTAAATATGAATCAAACGAAGATAAAATAATTTAGAATTTATGAGCTCAAACACACGCCCCTTTTCTGATTTTTCACAGATTTCCTGACCAACTTATAATACCCTATATTAGAGTATAAACACAATTAAACAGCAACAAATGGAGGCAAAAAAATAAAAACGAGATCAAGATTTGGCTTTGATTGCATTTTCAAGGCTGAAGTTGTTGTTATTGTTGTTGTTCAAGTTGTTGCATTGCCCAAATTGGTAGCTGCAATTAAAAAAAAGCTACGTATATGGCGTGATTTTGTTATGCTTTGTTTGCCAACTCGCCTAGGAAATTGTCGGCAAAAAGGCGAGCAAATTGTATTAAATGTATCTTGTATCTTTTGCTCATGTGCCCCAAATTGCGCACCACAACAAGATGACGTCACGATTTGCAGGCATTTTATTTTAAAAATTTGTATTTTTGCCTTTGTCGCTATTTAATGGATTTTGTTGTTGTTTTATTTTTGCATAATATAGTACACACAGCTGGCGTCTAGACATTTAATTTTTACTTTTAATTTTTTGCCTGTTTTAACGCTACATTTAAGATTTACCTGAAACCCAAATGTTGACACCAATGCGACATCTTTTAGATACTTTCAGTTGCTCCCGAATTAATTAGGGTTTTTAATTATAACTCAAAAATATTTTTAGCTTATTCGCGCCAAAATAAATCAACTTTTCATTGAAGAGCACAAACTGAGACTGCCAAAAGATACGCGTATCTTTTTTATTTTTTTTTTAATCCCAGACGAACCGAAAAATTTTACGAGTATTTATTTGTCTATTAATTTTTTTTTTTTTGGCGTGAAAATTGTGCGCAAAATGTTGAGCATATGACAATGTGAAAATGTTTTTTTTGGATCATATAAACAACGAACTGGGAATGCCCTTGATAATGGCATTTTTTTTTGTGGCATGTCTAACTTTAGAACAAATAAATAAATGTGGGAAAAATTATTATAAAGTTCAAAGACAATGTAAAATTAAAGTTATTATAAATATGTTTACATTCTAATAGAAGTATTCAGGTATTGTTTTATATATGCATAGATTAAGTTAATTAGTTAGTCGTGGTATTTAAATTTTCTTGAATATTTAATGAATATTTTATATATTATATAGAAGTATATAAATTGTTTGGTTATTTGTGATTAATCATAACATATGAGCAATTTTCTAAATTAAATAAACAATTTAAATGCAAATTTAATTTTATTATAATTAAATTTTCATAGAAGATGTTAGCTTTATATAAGAGTTTGTATTTAAAATTTTAAAGTTTTTTTAAGAGGAAATAAAGGTCGAATTAAACTGAGCTATATAAGTTATAGAATATATTTTTAATTTGAGAGATCTTTTAGCTTTAATAAACAAATATTTATAGAATAAAAGTTTTTACATATTTTGCCTTATATGACAACTTCATAAAATGCAACTTTTATTCCACATATTATTCACATAAATTTATGAAAATTAATAAATATATATATTCAATATTACAGCCTTCATTTTAATGATAATCATAATTAAAATGCTTACTTCCTAAATAATTATTTACATTCTAATGTCTACCTTAAATTTTTTGTAATTTCAGCTTCAAAATAAAAAAACCATCAACATTTTTTATCCAAAAATTGCTGCATCATAAAAATATTTAATAAATAAATTCCCAATGAAAAATTCTCAAAAAAAAAAAATATTTCAATTAGGCACAATTTTTTTTAAACCTTATAAATTAAACAATTAAAAGCAAACAAATCGAATTCGTAGAAAATATAATACTTAAGCGATAAGCTAAGCCAAAAACGACTTTTTTTCTTATCAAGACTCAATTATATGATTTGTGAGTCGGGAAACAATAAAACGATTTGTTTCCAATTGTAGATTCGTTGTTTTTTTTGGGCCAACATACAAATCACTGGGAAAACTAAGGAAAGTATTTGAGATTTGAGTAGAGACTAAAAATAAATGGCATAATTCGGTAAAAGAATTTATAAGAGCGACAAAAAATGAAGATGACGACGGCGACAACAAAATGCAGTGTGGCTGGCAATGCTGCACAGTGGGTTGAGTACTTGAAGAACTCCTCGAAAATTAACAATGGGAAATTGAGATATATTTTAAGAACAACAATTTAAAGTTCTATAAATTATATAATTTTTGGTAACTTTGTTTGAATTTTTATTTAACATTTTTATAATGCAATATTATGTTAAATAAAAATAGTAAGAGGATATTTTTTCCATTTTCTAGTAAATTTAAAAGCTAAAGTTAAATAATTTTTTAATTTGAAAGTTAAATGAAATATCGTTTTTTTTTTTTTTGCTTTAAAAATTTATTTACCATTTTTAAAGTTCAATATTTTGTTGAATAAAAATTGTCAGGGAATTTTTTTTTCCCATTTTCTACTGAATTTAAACGCTGAAGTTAAATATTTGTTTAATTTAAAAGTTAAATGAAATATATATATTTTTTTGCATTGAGATTTTATTAAACATTTTTATAATGCAATATTTTGTTGAATAAAAATTGTAAGGGGATTTTTTTTTCCATTTACTGTTGAGTTTAAGCGCTGAAGTTAAATAATTTTTTAATTTGAAAATTTTTGGTTTTTTTTTTTGCATTGAGAATTTATTAAATATTTTTATAATGCAATTTTGACTAAAAATAATAAAGTTTTTTTTTTTTTTAATTTTTTACTAGATTTAAACGCTGAAGTTTCAAATGAAGTGGCTTTAATAAGTTTTCGAGGCAAAGAGAAGCAAAAAATTTTACTAAAACAATTAAAAATAATTTCATTAACAGTTTTTAAATTTTCATTTATATTTTACCCAATTTTCTATTTTCCATTTTTAAATGCATTTAAAGACATTTTCAATTTGATATGAATAATTTATATTTTTTCCAATTTTGTATTTTCCATTAACTATTTTTTGGAACTTGCAACATTTTGTATAATAAAACACTGTGCTCGCCCCACTGTGCTAGTCTGGCTGCTGCTGTGGATTGTCAACCGGGAATGGCGCCGTTCCATTTAGACCGGAATGTATTATTATTTTTTTGGGAGTGCTGATTAGGCCCACAAATTAGACGCATGCCTGACATATTGGCTTTTATAAATGTTGTTCTTGTTATTCTTGGCTTTTTGTCTGATTTATGCAGTCAAAACTGACCCAAAAAAGAGGCAGAAAAAAAAGGCAAAATGTAAATATATATATATAAATTGTACAACTAAAGAAGTTGGCAGGAATGTTGCTTTTCATTTAATTTATGAGCAAAAGGCATATTGTGGAATTTTTTTGTTATTGTTGTTTGAAGCTTTTGCATTTCATTTCGGGGCACAACGGCGGCAATTGCAAATTGGCCGCCCCATCAAAACAAATTGCAAATTGGAGTTTCGGGGCAGCGGATGCTGATTCTGATTGAAAATTGTTTGTTGTTGTTGTTGCCTCCTTGAAATGTTTTCCCTGAAGAACGTGATGCAAACAACACACAACAAATGCCAAAGAAAGCCACAAAAGCAGCCGCTGTTGCATCTTCAATGCAAACTGCAGGATGCATTTTTTTTTTTTTTTTTCCTGCATATTTGTGGTCAGGCTTTGGTGGGTTTGAAGTCTGTACTTGGGGGGCTCTTTGGGACCTTTGTGGCCTGGCATTTTCATTTCTTTGTTGTTTTGTTGTTTTGCTGGTAATTCGTCATGCGATCGAGAACAACAGCAACAACAGCAAATAAAAAGCAATATTTGCCGCTTAGTTGGCGCTTTTTACTTTGTTGTATTATGCAGGCAAGCCAGGCACAGGCAGCGGCAGATAGTGCTGAGCATTTAGCTATATTCCAGAAAAATTTAGCTTTGGAAAAAAAAATTGATTCTGACTTTTCTTATATAAGTTCTTCAGCTTTTGTTTTTTTTTCTCACATATTTTAAATTGAATTTAGAGAATATATTAAAAAATATATACAATATATATATAAAAAGAGATAAAGTGGTGATAAAGTGAGGGAAATCTATTTTGTATTCAACTAAACAAAAGTTAACTAAAAGCATTCAGTGTCTAATTAAAAAAACATTATAAATAATAAATAATTATTAATAAAATTAAAAATTATAAAAATTATAAAAAATTATAAATCTACAATAAATTAATTCTATAATATATCATTTCCTACTTTATTTGTTTTTATCTTTAAATTATTTATTAGAAAACTATCAACGATTATAATTACTTAATAAAAACAAACTTGTTTTATTAAAAAGAATGGTCTGCTTTTTAAAAGAAAAAATAAAAAAAAAAAATTTTTTTATAAATATAAATTTAAATTGACTTCAAAAATTTTTTGCTTTATTTCCCGGCAACAATATAAATTATAATTTGACTGCAAAAATGTTTAGCTTTATTTTCCCGTCAACACTATTTCAGGCTGTTGACTGTTGGCTAACCATGTAATGCATTGACAACGTGAGTTGGCTCTCTGAATCCGAATCTGAATCTGAATCTGAATCCAAACTTTGACTCTGGCTCCAGACTGTCGGCCTTGAGCTGTCGCTGGCCACGTACGAAAGCAAAATGTGCAACGAGAGTCGGACGCGAACTTGGACGCATAATAATGATCTCCAAACTGAAGAAACTACACTACAAAAAAAGAAGAAAAAAAAAAACAGAAAAAACACAAAAAAAAAGTGCATAACGCAGTGCCCCCAAAGTGTTCACATTGATTGCATTTCATTTGCATTGTGAGAATCAATCACGAACTACACTCTATAGACAACAATCTGTATCTTTGTCTCAGTCTCAGTCTACAGTCTACAATCTACAGTGTGTCTACACTTTGTTGTTGTCTGTTGTCTAGCCAGAGTCATTTATTAGTTATTAACGTGCCATAAGCTGTGGCTAAGTGCATGTGATCATATACATTTATTAAAGTACTTACAACATGCAATTGCAATTGCAATTTAACAATTCAACAATTGCCAATTGCCAACAACAACAACTACAATAATAATGATTGAGCACAAGGCAGACGACGCGACGACTTGTTGACAATCGATGCGACATTGGCTAGAATTAGCTAACATATTTATATAAATATATATAAGTATATAAAATATATAAGATACAAGATACATTCATAGAGACAACTCAAAAAATAGATACAGCGAGAAATATAGTTGTAGTTATTAGAGATATTAGATAAAGCAACAGATATAGTTAAAAAGATGGATATGGAAGCTTTTCTAGATACTTAATATGTATATATTAATATATTTAATTTAAGAGCTACTAGACATAGAAACTAAGTAATATTATTAATTTAATAAATATAATATATTAATATGTATATATTGTAGAATTAGTTATTGATTTATAAATATATTTATTTTATTTGTATTTATGGTAAGTCCATTATTATTATTATTTTTAATATTATAATAATTTTTTATTTTTTATTTATTTATTATATATTTAATATTTATTATTTATTTATTTATTATTTATTTATTATTTATTTATTTATTATTTATTTATTTAATATTTACCATTTATTTATTATTTATTTTGTTATATTTATTATATATAATTGAATTATTATTTATTTATTATTTATTTATTATGTATTTTTTTATATTTATTGTTTATTTATTATTTATTTTTAGATTTAGTTATATATTTTATTATTAATTCTTTTTTTTAACCTTACTGCAATTTATTCGCTCTTTAAATTATTTTTTTATACGTTCACTTAAGAGTCAGATATTTAAAGAATATTTATTATTTATTTATTATTTATTTTTGTATATTTTTTTTTTATTTTCAGATTTAGTTATATATATATTTTTTTATATAATTCTTTATTAAGCCCCCTTATTACAATTTATTCTTACTTTAAACATTTTTTATATACGTTCCCTTAAAAGTCAGATATTTGAAGAATTAGCGATTAAACCCCTAAAAAATTAATATTTTTCTTAAACATTATTTTTATTATCTATAATTGTATTAAAACAAGTATTGATTTCAATAAACAAATAAAGCTAAAAAAATAATTTGCAGAATGTACTCCATCGGTATTTAATACAGAATTTATAAGTATTAATTCATTTTGCATTAAAATTTTCAAAAATAAATTTGGAAAGCAATTTGTGAAAATTTAGTTATTTTAAAAAATTTTCAACATGTACTTTTGTGCCAATCTTTCAACAATTGTTTAATTTTGCTTGTGGCAAGTCCACTTTCAAAAGAAAAGTGTAATTTAATTGCACAAAAAGTAGAATCGATAGATACTTATGCTTTGTTAGCACTTAATTTTATAATATAATTTTTATTATTTTATGGAATTTAAGAAAACAACAATAATCGAAAAATAATCGAAGACGACACTTATCGGTAATATCGATGCGTTTTCCGCTTATCTCTAACGATAATTTACACCACATACGATAGTTTAAAATCTTGCTGTATTTTTAACTAAAAGCTGTTTATTTAAATACTTTAAATCATTTAAATTTATTTGCCTTAATAATGCAAACTAAATATGCAATTAAAAAAAAGTATCTAATATATTTAAATACACTAACAACTATCGATAGCATATCTAAGACGCCTATCGATTATATTTCCAGCGCTAATAGTATAATATTGATATGCATAGATAAATGTGCTGCAGCTGCAGCTTTGCATTTCAATTGTGGCCCAGTGCACGAGGCTTTCGTTTTCGTTTTCATATTCATTTTTATTTTCATTTTCCTTTTCATTTGTATTTCATTTCAGTTGGGCTTTCCTCAAACAAAACTAACAAAAGCCAAGTGCTAATCGAAGAGCCCAACAAATGGCGCTGATTAGCCAAAGGGGGCAAAAGGGGCTTTGGCTAATAGAAAGGGGAGGGGGAAACTCTAGCAAACCTGGCTCGTTAGGCTTTTGTGCTGCAGCTGCTTTCATTTTTTAAGATTTTCAGACTGCTGCGGCTGCTGCTTTCACGCCCAATTGGCATGCGTGCGTGCCTCAGATACATATGTATCTATTGCCATTTGTAGCTGTATCTTTAGTCTGAACGCAGCGAAAAAAATATTTTGAGTACTTTATATTTATTAGGAATATAAATTTAGTAAATAAAAATATAGATACAAATTTTAAAGAGAAATAAAATAAATTATATATGAGAAAATGTATAAAAAAAATTAATTTAGAAATTTTAAAAAAGGAAAAATTTCTATCTTTGTTTTGTAATTATCTGTGCATTAATATAAAGTATTAATATTTTTTCGCTGCACTAGGTCAATAATTTAATTTAATAAATAGAAATATAGATAAAAAATTTGAAGAGAAATAAAATAAATTTTTAATAAAAAAATATATTAAAAAAAATTAATTTAGGAAATTTAAAAAGGCAAAAAAATTCAAACTCTGTTTTGTGTTAATTAGTACATTAAAATAAAATATAAGTATTTTTTCGCTGCACTAGTACAATAATTAAATTAAATTAAATAAAATAAATAAATAAAATACTTCTGTGTGTTTGTCTTTTATTTTGTTTTAATAAAAAATGAAAGTGAAAGCATTTAATATGCATAATGCACAAGTTTATTTTTTTTTGTTATATATTTTTCTATTTTTGTAAATTTTTTTTGTTGCTACTTCAATTTATTTAATATGCACGCGACATTTCTGTGTTACATTTTGATGACTTTCAAAATAAAAGTCGCACAATTGTCAAATCAAATCAAATTCAAATTGAAATCCGAATTCGAAATATTTACAATTTGACACTCTCATTGTTTCCCAGGCTTAACAAAATTAAAGCGTTGATTTTTTTTATTTTTATTTTTATTTTATTTTGTTTCTTCGGTGTCAATTTAAAGTTCCAAATTAAATTGCTTTTTAAGTTTTATTCTGTGCATTGCTTTTGTAATGATTTTATGGACATTAAGTGTTCTGTCGAACGAATGTAGATACTTCTTGTGGGTGTCTGTGTATCTTTGTATCTGTGTATTTGTATCTCTAATTGAATTTCCACTCAGCTGAGCTGAACGCGCCTAACGGCACTTTATGGTTCCCCCAAACACAATTTACTTTTGGGTTCTTAATTTTTAGAGTCTCATATCACGTAGAGCACATAAAAAATGTTTCATTTCAATATTGAAATACATTGCGCAATACAAATGAAGAGTTGTATAATGTTGAACAGGAATCAGAAATCAGAATCAGAATCAGTTTATTAGTTCAATTGTTGACGAACGAATTATTCATTTGTTAAGTTCATTTGAACGATTCGTTTTATCATTTGGTTCCTAAGTTTCAGCGATAAAAACTTTTATTAAATTTTAAAATTTATTAGGTTAAATTTTAAATATAACTCTGTCAAAAAAAAATATATTAAAGAGTGTTTTTATAATAATATTTATTTTTATTATAATATTTACTTTAATGTTTATTTTTTAAAATTATATTTCTTATTTTTTATCTATTTTTTTTTATTTATTTTTATTTTTGTTTTTGTTTATGTGCATTTAATTGTTTTTTATATATTTTAAAATATTTTTTTTATTTATTTTAGTTTGTGTGTATTTCATTGTATTTTATATATTTTAATATATTTTTTTTATTTATTTTTATTTTTATTTTTCTTTGTGTGTATTTAATTGTATTTTATATATTTTAATATATTTTTTTTATTTTTATTTTTGTTTATGTGTATTTAATTGTATTTAATTTATTTTAATATATTTTTAAATATTCATTTCTTATTTTTATTATTTAGTTCAATAAATTGTTTTATTTTATAAATGTTTAGTTTTTTCGTTTGTTCAGAATTTAGAGTTTTTCAATTTATTAGTTCATTTGAATCTAAAAATCATTCGTTTTTTTTTTGCTTAATTTGTTTGTTTGACATTTTAGATCATTTGTATTCGATTTTTAAGTCCGTTCGTTAGATTAATTTATTCATTTGATGGCTTAATTAGTTCTTTTGTGAGATTCAAACGATAATTTACTTGGTTCATTCCAACAAATCGTTCTTGGAGGGTTGAACCGATTCTTTACTTGATTCATTTCAATAAATCGTTTGCTTTTAATCGTTTGATTCGTTTGTTTCTTAGTTTCCTTAACCATTTGTTCTATAAATTGTTTGTTTGTACGCTGAATTTATTCGTTTACTCAGTTTATTCAATTTTATTAGCTCAATTCATTCTATGATTCGTTCACTTGAATATATATTTGTTTCGCTTGTTTGCGCTTGTTTTATTGACTTCTTTGCTTATTTAGCTTAATTTGCTTTTATTTATTAATTTAAACAAAATATAGTGGAAGGAGAATCTTAATAATTATAAAATACATTAAAATTTATTTTAAATAAATAAAATAAATTATAGTCAGCCCGAAAACTAACCCAAGACTTTTAAAAATTATAATAAATATAAAAAATTGTAATAATATTAATATAGTTCTTTTTTTCAGTATGTAACTTATTTAACCAACATTTTGTTACAACAATATATATATATATATATATATATACACCTAAATTACGGCATCCCGAGTTACCAAATTCAATTTATGCAAAAGGCGAATGCCTGTCAAGTTGTCCCATAAAAAAATTGATATTTGCTTTGGGCCCTGAATGAAACTTGGCTTTTTCTGCCAAAAAAAAAAAAATTATATAAAAAGAATAAGAATAATTGCAAGCACGTAATGCTGAGCAAAAAAATTCCCAAGTTCATTGACAGTTTGTCAGAGTCTTGAAGAGTCTCTCCCAGAGTCTCCCAGAAAACGCGTCTGCCACGCCCGATTGCCGATTGACAATTGAACATTGGACGCGATTGTGTTACGGTTATAGACTTGGTCATTAGCTTTTAGCCAATAGCCAAAATGCTAAAATATCGTGACCAAAACAAAGGCAAGACAAAAACCTAAAAGTCCACAAAGAAAACATTGCATGAGCTCAAGTTATTTGTAATGGCAATCAAATAATAAAAATAATAAAAACAAACTTAAATCTTATATTAAATAAAAGCCTCTAGCTAATTTAATGTGCAATTTTTGCAATCTAAGCGATAAAAATTAAATAGATTTGATTATTGTGAAATGGGAAATAGTATATATATTATTTTTATTGAGGCATGTCATGTTTATACGACTTTAATCTATATATATATTTGTACCTTGGGACTATTGAAAAAAAACCTTTGATTTAGTTGAATAAGAGTACAAAGTACTAAATAAAATTGTGAAAAATAAAGAAATAAATTTAGAAAATATATATTAAAAAATAGAAATAAAATAAATAAAATAATATGATAATAAAAATAAATAACATAATAAAGCATAGAAATTAAATAAATAAAAATAATCAATAAATAAAAAAAATATAATAAAACAAATATAATAAAACAAATAGCACATTAAAGAAAAATAAAATATTACAATAATAAAAATAAATGACATAATAAAAATAATAAATAAATAAAAAAAATATAATAAATCAAATAGCACATTAAATTATAAGTTTATACTTGTAGTGCTGGGAAACTCAATAAATAAATAATAATAATAACTAAAAGCAGAAAAAATAAGTTTTTTACTTATTGCATTGAGAAAAAACTAAATAAATAAATAAATAAATATAAAAAACATTTTGTACTATTTATATTCAAAGTGATAGCCTTTTAAATTTAATTAGAGCACTCAATAAATGTTAAATTTTTTCAAGATTCAACAAAAATAAGAAAAAATATATAATTTTTAAACAAATAAAAATAATAACCAAAAACTTGCAAATCCAATAAACTAATAATAATAATAACTAAAAACAGAAAATATAAGTTTTTTACGTATTGCATTAAGTGAAATCTAAATAAATAAATAAATATAAATAAATAAAAATAAATAAATACAAAAAATATATTTGTACTATATTTATATTCCAAGTGTTTGCCTTTTAAATTTAATTAAAGCAATCTTTAAACATTAAATTTTGTCAGGTTGAACAACAATAATATAAAAAAAATAAAATATTTTTTAAATTAATTTAAAATTCATATTTTAAAGGAATATTAAATTCTTGTATTTTTGCCAAAATGTTTGCTTCCCAACAAGCCACAAAATCAATTGGAAAATCGCACAATTAAGAGTTGGTTTGATAGAGAAATTTTAGAATAACAATCAAGCTACAATAAATCTAATAAATCCAATAATAGATTACATTAGATCCCCCATAATAATAATAAAAATTTTAGCCTTAAGTTGCTGCAGAAGTTTTGAAAAATAAAAAAAACTAACAATAGATCTTTCACTATTATAAATAATAATACACCTTAAGGCAATCTTTAAAACCAAAAAACCTTAATTATATAATTAAAGTTATTAAATGAAAATGTGCAAATAATGCACTATATTTTTCTGTTTTTCTTTTTTTTTCTGTTTTTTTTGCATAAAACTTAAGTAAGCCGCATTAGATAAAAAAAAACATAAAAATAATTTAGTTTGTTTTGTTTTGTATTTTTGCTGATCTGCCAACTTACAACAAAACTGTTGCTCAATGTTAATGAATAAAGTCCATTCAATTACACATATTTCATGAGCATTAACATTGCTCAAAAAACTAAAAAAAAAAAAAAACAGAAAAAACCTTCCCAGGCCACTGTGAAATTGTTGCGTTTAAATAGCAATATAAATATATATAGCTAACAACAACAAAAAAAATGTTAATTGCATTACATTTGGCCAAAACAAAAGTAAAAAAAAAAATGTAAAATTAGGCAAACAATTTAAGTCGGGAAAACCCCCGCCGCAAACCCCCTGAAACTACCTGCTCTGATTTTAATTTGGGTTTTTGCGCATGTTTTTTTTTTTTGAATTTTTTTTTTGATTTTTATCAGCTGGGCGGACTGTGTCCAAACCCCAAAGTAGGGTTTTCTTTCGGGTCTCTCTGGGTCCGTCATGACGCGCGTGACCCACTAAAGAAATGTATTTTTTTTTTTGTAATTTTTTTTATTTTTTTTTTTGTATATATTTTTTGTGTCAAAGCAATTTTCGTGCTTGGCACAAGACCACAGCCCCAAAGAGGCCTCAAACCTTGTTTCGAACTCTTCACGATCGATCCATCGATTCCAGTAGCTTCTGTTTATAACCCAACCCAGGAAGCGCCTCAGTCTCATAATTATTAAAATATGAGATTTTTTTTTTTGATATTTTTTATTACTCGTGCGAGAAATTTTCAAATTTGTGAAATTTTTTTTTTTTTTTTTGATTTTTTAATGATTTGAGTCTGTACTCTTAACTTGGCTAAGTTGGCGCGTGTTTTTGGCCACGATTGCTGTTAAGGAAGTCTACATATTGCCGGAGGTTACTGGAGCGTTTAGCTTTATTTTTTCCATTAATTTTCGCAGCTAATTGAAAACTCTGCTCTGTGATATTTTGAACTATGTGTCGAGTTCTCGTTTGAAGACGTGACCTTGTCACTAAGCTATGTCTCAGAGCCTCAAGCTAAATAACGCAATATCTAGATACAACAACAACAACAACAAAAAAAGCTATATATAGTTTGAATAATGTGGCTCGAACAAACAAAGATCTGAAAGATCTGTGATTAAAGGTTCTGTGTGCCCGCACCTGTTGCTGTTTCTTCTGTTTCTTTAGCTTCTTTAGTTGCCCTTTTGTTTCCTCTTTCCTCTTTTTGTTATTTATGCTTTTTATTGTTTCTTTGTACCCTGTACTTATTTATTTGAAAAGGGGTGTTTTGGAATAAGGAAAATGGTTGAAAAAGCCGTAGAGAAGCAACTGCGACTCTTGAAACATTTATATATATTTTTTTAATAAGCAATCAAAGTATAAACTATAAAAGCTAGATCTAGCTAAAATTTGTGTTAAATTTAATTAAAGATTTTATTGACTTTAAAAGCTAGATCTAGCTAAAATTTGTGTTAAGTTTTATTTATAATTTTATGGACTATAAACGCTAGATTTAGCTTAATTTTGTTTAATGCTTACTTTATAATAATTTCAGTTCAAGTTTAAATCAAAGTCAATAAAATGTTTTAAAATTTTTAAAATTATTTTTTTGGTTGAACTTGGCTAAGTTTTTGCGAATTAAGTTATATAAGAAATTATATTTCATATGCCGCGACACTGCTTGCTTGTGCTGCCAGTTGAACTGCTTGAAATGCACTGCTTAGGTGCACTAGGCAACTGCATGAATACAGTCAAAATAAAATACAAAAAATACTACAAAAAATACAACAAGAAATACAACAATAAATAAAACAAAAAATATTAAAAAAATAAAACAAAAAATACAATAAAAAATACATACTTAATTAAAATCAGTTTTTAGTAGCTAGTTCTCAAATACAGAGTATCTTTTAGTCTATCACACTACAATTAATTGCATTCTTGCTTGTTTGTATCTGTCACTGAGTTTGTTGCCACATTTGTTTAACTTTTGCGGTACTTTGTCTGCCCGCTCGACTTGAACTTGCCGCTGCTGTTGATGTTGTTGCCGGAGGCCGCAACTTTTATCTACACAGAAGAATTCTGTAGAATGTAAACCGTTGCTGTAATTACAATCTGCAGTCAAGAGTTGCGAGAGCCGAGGGATATGTGGGTATATAACAGCAAGCCCATAAGCTATAGCCAAGGGAATGTTACATAAATAAAGTATCTTAAAGATACACAAATATACAAATACACAGAGATTTCAAGGGAACTCCAAACATTTTACAATTGTTCAGTTCTTTAGCATCAATATTTACATAGCTATTAAATGATATAAACATGGCTTTAATTTGATTTTTATGTTTATTACGTTTTTAAAGTTTCATTTAAATTTTTAAAGTTTTATTAATTTTTGATTGCTTTTTTTTTTGCAATTTGCGCGAATTTATAAACTTTATGAATTCATAAATTAGAAACTTGTCAACATATAAAACTTTGAAACTTGTTCTACAGCTTGAAAAAATAAAGAAATTTCTAAGTTTTAAACACTGAAAGCATTTATAGTTTGTATTTATGAAGACATTCTTTGGCAGAGCTTTAAGAAGACTAGAAAACTAGCCTTTCAGTCTAAATAAAGTTATTTGTAATATGTTTAAAAACAGGCTAGATATTTTATTTTAATTTAATGAAGTTAAAATCATTTAAAATTGTGGATTATATAAAGAAATTCTATATTTTCATTGCTCAGGTATTTTATTTTTTAATGTTGTGTTTATTCAAATATAAAATTACAAATTATATATAGAAATTCTATATTTTTGTTGCTCATATATTTTAGTTATTAATGTTATGTTTATTAAAATAATCATAATATTGTCATTGACATTAAAAAAATATATTTTAATATAAATTGTATTTTATTATCATTGAAAAAAATAATGATAATGGAATGATGTATAATTGTGATTAAAAAATTAAAGAGTCATAATTTATTGTAGTTTAATGATTTTTAATGAAAACTTAATTTCATAGGTATTGACAATTAATTTTTAAAAATTAATTTTTAGAAAAAAAAAATGTAATTTATTTCATTACAAAAAAAATCTAAATATTATTTACAACTCATTTTTAAGCTATTTTTTAAAACAATTTATTTCTTTTTATTTTTTTTTATTTTCAAAATGTAATTTATTTAATAATAAAAAATAAATAAATTATATTTATAACCCATTTTTAAGCTTTTGTTTTAACAATTAATTTCTTTTTATTTTATTTTTTAAATTTAATTTATATGACAAAAAATACTAAATATTATTTATAACCCATTTATAAGCTTTTTTTAAAAAACCATTAATTTCTATCTGAATTAATGCAGGTTTATTTTATTTTATTTTATTTTACTTTATTTTATTTTCTGCCTGTAAAATCTTTTCCAAAACTCAATTATATTTTATACTATAGAGTATTCCATAGTTGCTTATTAAAAAATTAAATTACAAAAAAAAACAGCTTTTGTATTGTCGCTGCACTCATTTAACTTCATTTGGCTTTTTTGTTTTAGAAATATGCATGAATAATGTGAACGCGTATTCCCCCAAGCTATACAAAAGATTCAGATACAAAGTATCTAGTATAGAATGTGAGACTTGATGGTTCGCTGACTGTCTGTCTGTCTGTCTGTCTATCTGTCTATTTGTCTGTTTGTCTGAGTAACGAGCGCTGAGCCGTTCACTTTCAGATAAGTTGGGAAAGTAACTACGTAAATATAGCACAAAAAAAAAACAAATTACAATTAGAATGCAATGATATATAAAGTAGGAACAACTGTGTAAATTATGTACAATTGTATGTGGGTAGCTTTTCTTCTATGCACACAGTGAGAAAAAGAAGTTTATGAACGGTTTGGTTAATGAATAATAAAATGATTTACTAATATCGGATTTACTAATGAAGCACAGGGTAGATTTAAAATGATTATTTGTAAGAAAAATGTAGAGGGAAATGTTGGAAGAATTTAAAATTAAATTAAAATTGCTCCATCTAATTTTTTAACTTTTCTGATAAACAAAAAATATACTAATATATTTCGAGATATTTTTTGCGAATAGCAGAAATAAATTTATGAAATTTTTGTCAAAATAATTTTCAAACTGAGAGAAAGAAAATATAGGGAGACTGATATAAAATCAAGGTTAAGTTTGCTTTAGTATGTTAAAAAAAAAGAAGAAATATTTATTTTCAATTCGGGAGAACGATACAAAACAAGTCTTGTATATTACTTAAAAAAAAAATTTAATATCGCAATATAAAATATATAAAAAAAAAAAAAAATAGAATATCGCAATATAAAATATACAAATATAAAATATACAAAATCAAGAGAAATGTTCAATATTTGTATTAAATAAAAAGTGTATTAAAAAATAATTAAAAATATATAAAAGCGTGGAATCGTAAATCGATTGCAAAAATCGATTAAAAAAAAAATAAGAAAAATATAATAAAAATATATATACAAAAAATGAAAAATAAATAAATACATGCAAGGTTTAAAAATAAATCGCTAACAAAAAGCGATAAAAAAAGTAGATAAGAAAACTCTAATAAAAAATATTTAGAATAACTAAGCTTAACCCAGTTGAGAATTATAAGCATACATTTTACAAAACTGCTTGTATTTTCATGTGTGGAAAACCTGTAACATTTTCTGTTCGCAGCGAAAAAAAATTATAATTATTTTCTAGCATTTTATAAATAAAAAAAAAATTATAAATGATATTTTATTTTTTTTTAAATTTCTAAAAAAAAAAACTAGAGCGTGCATTTACTTTTCGAACTGATAGTAGATTAAGCGGCGGTGGCTTTATAGTGGGTTGACTGGGTTTTGAGTTGGGTTCTGTTTGGGTTCAGCTCACCTGAGAGGGGGGCGGGGGGTACAAAGTGGAGCCTATGCGAAAAGTTCTACCCAGAGTTTCAGTGTGACAAAGATAATAGAAAAAAAATAAAAAAAAAACCATAATGAGGAGTAGGAGTAACTTTGGTGCTCCATTTGCATATCGTGAGTCCAGAAACAGAAACAGAATTTTATAACACGTACAGTTGAAGTTGGGGCAGAGTGGCAGGGCAGGGGGCAAAGAGATGCGGCGTGGGGCACTCATTAGAGGCACAATTTTTCAGGCAACATGCTGAGCCAGTTTCACGTTTCTATTTTTTTTTTATTTTGTTAGTTTGTGTTGGTTTTATGACGCTCTTGTCTAATTATCATAATACAGAATAGGCACAACAACAACAACAACAACAATTGATCGCCCTATTGATTGATTGATGAATTGAAACAAGTTCGAGAAGCTATCAAAACAACAACAACAACATAAAATTGTGATCAGTTAGCGGCATGTTTAACAAATTTATTTTAACATTGCCAAAAGTGTAATGAACTCTGTTAACAGCGATCAAAGTTAACAGTGTTAACAGAAAATAATGAAAAATATAATAATAAAAAAATTTTAATAAATTCCCAAAGAATTTAAGCCTATAAAATCGTATTAAAAATAGCAAAAGTTGCAAACAAAATATTAACTAAATTTATGTTAACATTGTTAAAAGTCTAATGAATTCTGTTAACAACATTAAAAGTTAACAGTGCTTGTGAGATTATATACGGAGAAAAAATGTATAAATTCACAATAAATTAAAGCTTATAAAATACAAAAAAAAAAAACAGCTAAAGTTGCTATTGAAATATTAAATAAATTTAAATTCAAATTGCTAAAAATTCCTTTTATTGTAATAAATATTCCTTAACAACGTCAGCATACCAGAAAAAACTGTAAGCTATATGTTAACAACATCTGACTGTTATACTGAGCAAAATATTAGATTAACAAAAAATTGAAGCCTTTAAAGGATTACAGAACTTAAACAGGAAGAAAGACCGCGAATTAAATTCCATACATACAATTCTTAACATTTCAAACAACATTAACATTTTGCGTAGCATTTATGTTAAGAGTAAACACTGTGAAAAATAATAGTTAAAATTCATATTGCAGAATGTGAATTAATTTATTAATATTTATACATATTTTCTTTATGTAAAATCTGTTCACAAGCTGAAGAATTTTTTATATTTATTTATTTTATTTTTTAAGTTAAAAGCTTCAACAATTAAAAGTTAAAATTCATATAAATTCATAATTTATTATTATTTACATTTATTTTCTTTATATTTTATATTTATTTATTTATTTTTTTTTTAGGTAAAAGCTGTCCTTTAACAATTCTTAAATTTAATTTTTTACATTTTAAGCAGCAATGTTAACAGTGCTGTTAAAACTATATAAAATTTGTAGTTTAAAAATAATTTAAAGGCCATAAAAATTATTAAATGAAAGCAAGAACAAGAGCTTCAATCATTTAGCATGTTTAGCAAATTTTTAAGCAAAAATTAACATTAAAATAGTCAGCAATCGAATGAACGCTTTTAAACAATTAACAGTGTGTGATGGCTACACTGTCAAAAACAATTAAAAAATATATATATTAAAAGCTATTTAATTGAATAATAAACTAAATAAACATTTTTTCAATTATTTTCGCAATTAATTGTTTTATATACAATTTATTTGCAGTGTAACAGCTGCATTTAGTTTCAAATTGTTTTTTTATTTCTTGTATTTTTTGGCAATTTCCGCAAATTCCTTAAATGTTTTTTTTGTTTAATTTGCTTTTTGTTTAAAACGCTTACGCGTACATAATATATTTAAATGAAGCGTTTCAATTGTCAATTTGTCAGCGTTGATTAAAAAAACGAAACTTTCGTCTTTTATTGTATTATTTTTTTAATTTTTTTTTTTATTTTTTGTATACATTTTAATTAAGAGTAAATTATGACCGCGTGTCGCCCGCAACGTTCAAAGTTGTACATTATATTTTTTATATTGTTGTTGTAGCAGCTACTGTATATCAATTAAAATGCATGTTAATTTTCGTATTTATTCAAGTGTTGAATTTTTTATATTTTTTGGCAGTTAAAAAATATTTTTAAAATTTGTCCATAACTGCCAAAAAGTACGCTGTGTATTCTACAACATTTACGTTCATAAAGAACAAACAAATATTTATTTTTATATTTTTTTATAGAGCAACAGCAAAAGGCGCTAATTGAAAAGTCGCGTTGTTTTTCCTATTTTGTAAACCTTTCAGAGACATATAAAATATATATTATATATATATAACATCTCAACTTTTACAATTTACGTTACAAATCGAATCGATTGGCAATGAAAAAACGTTTATTGTTTGATTGTTTGATTTGTTTAGTGGCCAGCACAATAATAAACAATAATAAACAATAATAATAATAAACATTGAGCCCTACAAAAATCAAAAATCAATTTCAAATTGTTTTCTTACGAAGGTCGAAGTAATTTCATTTATAGATGATCGTAAAAAAAACATAAATTCTAGTGCCACAAAGTGATTTTTCCAGTGCTATGAAAAAAACAAAAAAAAAAATTTTATTTTGAATTTTGTAAATGCAGCCAGTTTTCTGGTTTGTACTCTATGAGAGGGTATTATAATTTCATTGTAAAATATAAAAACTGAGTTGAGAGTTCTCTTTATATTTTATATTAAAAATATATTCTTAATAAATTTTATTTTTAATTTTCTTGGCATTATAAAAGACTTGTTTTTATTATTTACAGGCAACAACAATTGAGGCACATTTTGCTCTATAAAAAAATCTTGTTTAACTTTTTAAATTTTAACCAATTTTAATTAAATTAAAACAACATTATATCATATATATCTCTTACAAAAAAAGAGCATAATTCTTCGGCAATCTGAAAACAGTTCTTTTTTTGTCTTTCTGTTTTCCATTCTTTGTTTTTTTATTGATTATTTGTTTATGCTGCGAATGAAATTTTGTGGTTCGTTAACATTTCTTCATAACTAGCAAATTCTTTGGCCAATGTGTTCGTTTAATTTATGTTGAAATACAGAAAACAAAAACAAAAGCATTTTTTCGTTGAGCGACGTTTTTGTAAACGCAAACAAATTAATTTACTTTGAAGTTTTTCAAAATGAAAAGGAGATTTTGTGGGTGTGAGTTTTTTTTAAAACATTAGCTGACAAACATTTAAAGCATTTAATTGAAAGTCTTCTTATTGAAGTAATTGAATTTTTTGGTGCGCAAACTAAGCAGTTAAATTGCTTAAAAAAAAATACAAATACATACAAAAGCCCTTTAATTCGTACTGAGATTTGCAGACATATGTCTTTAAGTACATATATATAAAGTACTATCTATAGAGTATGAGCTGTCTAAGCGCTTAAATCAATTTTATCAGCATATATATATAACAAATATATTGCTCAGATCTTATCGATTTATTTGCACATACTTAAAACAATGGTTGCCTTTGTTTTAGCCACAAATAAACTGGCTAAAACCGGTTCTAGACATTTGAAACAAAATACAATTTGTTCACCCTTGGCAACGTCATAAAAACAACTGTTAAAACTGCAACGGCAACCCCTAAAACTCATCTTTACCCTCATCATTCTTACACCCTCACAATTCCAAAGTCAACCCTCGTGTTATTTATAATATAACATGTGTCTGAAATAGTTGGAAACCTGCTTTTAAAAGGCTCAACAAGGACTCAGCTGGTCCTTTTTGCTTGACAAAAGCTGCTTGCTACGAAAATGTATAGTTATTCATATAGGAATTTTAAATTCTAATACAGAAATAATAATTAAATTTGATAAAATTTAAATTCCAAAAATATTCGCTATTAATTGAGTTTTATTTATTTTTTAATGCTTAAAAAATTCTCCTACAAGTTTTTATAATATATAAAATACTTGCTATTGAAAATGCATAACTAACAATGTTAACAATGTTTACTGTTAATTTTAATGCCATTTATATTATTATTTGTTATAGAAATTTGTTTAAAGTATTTGCTGTAAATTTTAATTTCATATTTATAAATATTTGTTATTTAATTTTTTATTCATTATTTTCTTAATATTTTTATTTACCTTATGTATGTTTTTTGATTTTATATAATTTTTTTTTTTACAACATTTTTTGTTAACAATATTTGCTGTACATTTTAATACTATTATTTATTTTTTATGTCTATTTTTATTATTATTTCAAGTATTATCATTTATTTTTTGTTTTCATTTTATTTCTTTATATACTTTTTTTTATTTTTGATTTTAATTTATTTATTTATTTCTTTTTTTATATATATATTTTTTTTTAAATTTCTTGCAAAACTGTGGCAATTTGATTGTCAGACAGGAAACGTGCCGCAAGGGTTTCATTTCATTTTCTTTCTTCTTTCTTTCTGCTCCTTCTTTCATCACTTTTCTCTTGTTGCACCTGCCGCAAAAAAAACTTCATTCGAAATGTAAATGAGGCATTCGAAATGAGTTTGGGAGCAGTTGAAACTGCCAAGTGGCATGCAACTAAAAAGCTAAAGATCAACTTGCCACACCGACAACAACAACAACAGCTGTGGAACTGTTATTACCAGCTGTCCGCATACTTATCTATCAGACTGTTGCAGTTAACCCGGAGTCGCCGAACGTCATTAGCGACTTTTGTCTAGTGTAAAAAAAAGACATTGAATATGCTAAATATGGTCACACTGAAGTTAAGCCGACAAAACAACAACAAAATACACTGAGCGATAAACTAGTGCAATTACAACAGATTAAATCGCGCTGAGAAATTGTCGCTTAGGCTTATTAGACCCCACTGCACCCAGTTTTTATTTTTTTTTAGTTAATTAATTAATTAATTAATTGTAGCTGAGAGAATTTCCTGGTTTGCATGACAAAGTTCAGTTAAATTAACTCGATGACGGCGAGTTGGAAAAATAAAGTTTACATATATAAACTTTATTTAAATTAAACGCAATTTAGTAGAAGAAAATAATTTAATTTTATTTAGCTACTGTCTAGCATAAGTATGACAGCAAATTGGGGTGAAAAATCTTGTGAATTGTTTAAAGTTAAGCAATTAATATACATTATTACAGAAAACAATTTAATTTAATTTTTATCAGCATTTGAAATCGCCAAAAAATAATTAAATTATCTTTTCATTTCAATTTCTTTTCTGATTTTCAGCGTTAAAAAAAAGATTTATGTTAAGAAACAACGTAAAATTATGCAGAAAATTTAAGTAAATAATTCTGTAATTTTATTTATAAATAAAAGCAAACAAAAATAATAAAATGACACATTTTTTGTATAATTTTCTAATAGAAAATCTGATAAACATTTTCAATATCAAATTTTATATAGTATATATTTTTGGTTAAAAATATATATAGCACTCACTTGAAAGCAACTAAAAGAAAATATTGTTTTAAATTTCCAAAGAAATCAATTTAATATACAGCGAAAAAAAATCTATGCAGAAATTATGCATTTTATGCATTTAATCAAAACCCTGAAGTTTGTAGATTATTGAAATATAATTAAATAAAATATTTCGAGTGCTATAAAGATTTGGTTAAATTATGCAATAGTCTCTGAATATTTCATAAATTATTACCAACATTATGAACAAAATTTGTGCATAAAATGCTTAATTTGAAATTAGTTTTTCAAGTCTCAATTTTATGCCTAAAATGCTAAATTTCTTCATAGAATTTTCTTTGTGTATTTTATTAAAAATTCCCCTGTATTATCTAGACCAATAAGAAAGGGTGCAAAGTAGCAAATTTTTTATTTTTTTCAGACAATTCACTTTACTATCTGCCACAATATTATTTTGGATGATAAGAAAACGATCAATTTGATTATTAAAAATTATCAATTTAACAAAATTATATACAAAATATTCTATTTAATTGTTGTATAAGCTGCTAATGCGACAATTAATTAATAAAAGTGTTATTTAACAATTAAAAAGGTTTTTCTAAATCCCAAATAATTTGTTTTTATTTTAAAATAAAATTAATATAAATATCAATTTTATTTAATATTAATTTATAAGTTTTGAAATATATATAATTATTAAGCGTCAAAAATTCATAGAAAATTACAAAAAAAAAAAAAAAAAAAAATCAATAAAATGAATTTTTTATTTTTTTAGAATTAAATTTAAAAAAATATAAAAATCAATTTTATTTAATATTTTTTTTTTTTTTTTGTAATTTTCTATGAAATTTTCCAGCTCAATAAATATATAAATTTCAAAATTCTGTTTTAGAGAAAAATCTGATATTTTTCACTTAAGTTTTATATAAATAAATAACATTAAATTTTTTACCTTCTAATGCGAAATCTGCCGCCGAACACCATTTTCAGCTGATCTAAAGTATCCAAAGTTGTGAAATCCAATTTGAGCGACAAAAAAAAAGGCAATAATAATAACAACAATAACAACAACAAATATAAAACGTGTTGTCTTTTTTTTTTTGATTTTTTTTTATTGTAATTCACCGTTGTTATTTGTGCAAATTAAATGCAATTTTTGTTGTTGTTGTTTTGCGGTTTTTGTTGTTGGCATAACATTTGAACCTGACGGCAAAGTCGAACTTCCTTGTTCACTTTAGTTAGGACACACTTTACTCGAGAGAGGGGGGACAGTTGGGGGAAGTTGCACTTTATTTGTCACTGTGTAGAGCGTGGGAGGGGTAGGTGGGCGGTTTAAAGCTGATTTATTCGTTTGTTGCGCGCGACAATTGCAATCGATTTACACGTATGCAAAACAGGCGAAAGCTTAGCATTGTATTTTGTATTTTTGTATTTCTTTTAAATTTATTTACTTTATAATTTTTCTTAACAAATTCGTTTGCATTTCGTTTTTATTTGATTTACACACGCGTCGCTGTCAACGCTCACAAAAGCTGCGCAGCGTACGTCTGCACGCGTCAGCGGTTTTTACTCGTTTGAAGTTGCGGCCGCAGCGTTGGCAGCGAACCAACCGCATTTTTCAAAGCAAAGCCGGCAAACAAGGTGACAAAAGAGAACAAGCAAAGAAAACCAGAAAAGAGAGTGAGAGAGCGGAGAGTGAGAGCGGGAGTGAACGCGAGCTCGCTGAGAGCAGCTAAGGGAGAGAGGGAGTTAGCACGAGCGCGCTGAGAGCAGCAGCGGGAGAGCAAACGGTGCTAGAAAATACATTTTTATAGAAATTACAAGAAATTACAAATATTTGACAATATTGTTACAATATTCAATATTGTTTAACAAAAAGTATTTTTTTAATTGCCGCAAAACTCCCAAGATACAAACACAAGACAACAATCAACATTAAAATGTACAACATTCTGTTAATTGAGTAATGTTAAAGTGAGCGCACAGAAAATTTCCCTTAAATTTCCCTGGGAACAAAACGCGCTGCTCTTTGATAAGCGATGATCAAGGAATTCTCTTAAGAATTAAAGAGCGTGCAAAAATTGAATATTAAAAAATTTAAAATTTAAAAATTTAAAATTTAAAAATTTAAAATTGAATAATAATACTTTTAAATAATCACAAATAAAAGAGCGCAAATGTCTGAGTGCGTATGTGTGTGTGTGCAGATGTGCAATGCACTGAGCACAATTTTGTAGTACAGTGATCGTAAATAAATATAATTTTATTTTTAGAAATCAGATGTCAATGATTATATTTAAAATTATTTTTCATATAAAGTGGGGCAAAAATTTAATTTTTTGATTATTTTGAAAACTTGGGTTACAAAAATTATAATTGAGTAATAAAAAATTATATTGAAATAATAGTTATTTATTGAGTTTTTTTTCCTCAGTCAGTCAAAAATTTGTAAATCGTAAATATATAAAAAAATTTATTTTTAAATCAAATGTCAATGATGAGGTTTTTTTTTAAATGTATCTTTAATTTTCTGAGTTTTTACTAAAATTTGTGCTAACAAAAATAATTACTGAGTAATAAAAAATAAAACGAAAATAATAATGAATAATTAACTATTTTTTTTGCAAAGAATTTTCGACTTTTTGAGCCTGTCTCCCACGCGATTTTTTTTTTTTTTAATTAAATTTATTATTTTCTACGGTCAGTAAATAATTTATATTTTGCGCATATGAATACAGTATTTACTAATTTAATATTGTTTTTTATTTTATTTGCTAAATTTCCTGAATCTTATCTATTATTTTTAAGTTCGATGACTGCGCAAAACCAAATTAAGTTTGTTGGTCAGTTATTTTTGAGTTTTCAGGCTTATCAGCAGCTTTTTATTACAAAGACTTTTGGTCTAATTACTCATGCCAGATAGGCCATACGATTCAACGTATTTGTTTATTTTCAAATATACAATACAATAATCTCTGTCATATTTATTTTATCAATTATTCTTTAATCTGACATTTTTTATTGCCTTTTAACTGTGGCACATTGAACCTCTACGCAACCTAGCCTATACCAAATAAAATTAAGCGCATGTGGGGTTTTGAAAGCAGCGCAAATTGTGCCATTTACTTAGCCCTGTTTGAAATTTGGCAGCATTAAAGATCTGAAAACATGGATTTGACCATTTCTCAGTCCCTTTCTCTAACATTTTGCAGCATACTTTTAAGCTGTGCCCATATTTTCACCCGCTCGCCTAAAAGCATGCAATGGTTTTTGGGTTTAAGCATATAAGGCCTAGGAAATTTAACATTTTCTTGTGTTAATATAGTAAATAATGAATTTATTTATGTATTATTTGGATTTTATAAGTCCTCAAGCATTAACTCATATAAAAATACAGCCTGCAATAATTTTGCGACTAGTTTAAGCTGCCAAAAACGCGGTAAATAAATAAAATAAATAAATATGCAAGTATTTATACAATAAAATAAATTTTTAAAGCTGCCCAGACACAAACAGCAGCCGTAAGGACGTTTCATTAGTGTGTTAATGTTAGATTTAAATAAAATTAATAAATATATATATTTATGATTTATTTTAAGGCCATCAAAAGCCATTTCAATTGCCTCAGCAGCCCTTTTGGCAAGAGAGAAAAAAAAAAGAAAAAAAAAATTTCCAAATGTTAAAAAGCTTAGCTCAGTTTAAATAAATTGTTATTTAAATTAAATTAATTAATTAATTCTTATATTTAATATAAGGCCAACAAAATGCCATTTCAACTCCCTCAACAGCTCTTTTGGCTAGGGAAGAAATAAAACATTTAGATAAAATAAATTCTATGTGCCATAAACTAAATACAGTTCGCCCTAATTAATGGCAATTGCCCAAACCTGATATTTCTTTGTTATTTTTCTTACTAAATTATTTCACAGCATCAATAAAAAATAACAATTGCGTATGCCACATTGACAGTGAACACAAATCAGACGGAAAACATTCTTAAATTAGATGAAAAAAAAAAAAACAAATAAATAAATACGACAAAAACTTGGCGTTGACCATAAAATAAAATGCATTAAATGTGCAATTTTGCAATATTCTGTCAGCCAAAGTTCAATCGATCATTGCTGTCGATATTTAGCTGGCGATAGCGCCAAAAATTATGGCAAACAGTTTGTTAAATGTTGCTCACGACGGCGACTTTGGCTGCGGCTTCATTGTTGTTAATACTTTGTTGTTATTTTTCTTTTATTTTTTTGTTGTAGCTTGTAATCATGGCGACTGCATCGCGTCTGTCTTGTCGTCTTGTCTCTCTCGCAAATTGAATTGTCTGCTTGCAATTTCAAAGTTATTTTCGCTTTTCGCAGGCGCAACGCGGCGCATGAGTGATTTATTTCGCATAAGCCGCGTGTGCGCAATCCGCGTTGCCAGGCTTTAATTTGAAAATAATACTACGGCTAACTAAGTATTTTATTTTGCCTCGATTAAAGTTAGTTAAAGCGCAAGAAAATTAATTCAAATAGTCAGTCTTTGGGGCAGCTGAGGCGATAATTAGCGCCTGTCCAGAACACATGCCCCAAAAAACCGAAACAAAAAAACCGCCAAAATATATAGCCAAAAAAAAGACACACCTCAAGTCGCCAACTGACAGTTGGGCCCGTAGGTGTTGGCCAATTAATGACCACAAAAGTGGGGCCCAAAATAGTGTCTGTCAGGCAAATGCAGTGATTAGAGTATCACAAGTGTCTGCTTGTGCCTCTTAATGTTGCAAGTTCATCGATTTAAATATCGATTGCAACGATAGTTGCTTAACAAAGTTACAGCTTTAATAAATTAATTAAATAAATAAATAATGGCAAGCTGTTGATTGAATTATTAATAAAAATTGCTTTGCTTGAATTAAATTAATTTTTTCGCATAAATTTGATTAAATATTAAATAACAAAAATATTATAATATATATTATATTTTAAATATTAAAATAAAAAAAAAAATAAAAAAAAAAATAAAAAAACAAATAAAAAAATAAATAAATAAATATTATTGGCAAAAAATGGCAATGTTTTTTCAGAATAAATAAATAATATCAAACTATTGATCGCAATATTAATAAAAAAATAGATTTGCTTGAATTAAATTATGAGTTTTAAATGTTTCCAACCAAAAAAAAAAAAAAAAAAAAAAAAAAAAAGAGTTTTATAAATAAATTTGGATAAATATTAAATAAAATATTCATAACAAAAAATGTATAAATAATGTTGAAACTATTAATCGCATTAATAAAAATAAATATATTTGAAGTTATAAAATTTCCAGGCTCTTCTAATAAATTTGTTGTAATTAAGATGCGATAATAAAATAAATAAATCATAGAAATCTATTTGCTTGAATTAAATTATGAATTTTATCTAATTAATTTGTTTAAATTTAAAAAAAAAAATATTGAAAAAAAATATTGACAATAAAAATAAATGAATTAAATAAATAATGTCTAACTATTGATAGCCCTATTAATAAAAATCTATTTGCTCAAATTAATTTATCTAAATTTTCTTATAAAATTGTTATTATTAAAGTACGAAAGAGTATATTATTTCTATTTTACAATAAGAAAAATAATAAAACCCTAAATGAATATTAAGCAATGAAATTAAAATTACTTTAATAAATCCAAAAAAAATACTTGTAAGTGATATCAGCTTAAAATGGAATTTAAGTATTTCAATTTAAATTGGTTTATTTCATAGTTTGGTGTAAAAATTAATTATTGCTAGAATAATATAAAGGTAAAATAAAAATGAATGCCAAAAAAGAATTAAATTTTTCATTATCAACAGCACATTCTACTCAAATTTATTGTATTTAATTTATTGCAAGTTTAAAACTGCAAAAAGAAGATTTGCAATAATAAGTTTGTTTAATTTATTAATTTAATTTTTAAATCAGTTTCCGACCCAAAGTTTTAAGTGAAAATGACGTGCTAGTTAATAAGTTAAAATTGTAAATTTTAACTTTTATTTATATTGTTTTTAAAATTAGTTGGCTTATTAAAATTACCAATATTTTCAGTTTCATTTGTAAAATTATTTTTTGCTTTTTTTTTCAATTAAAAATTCAAGTATGATATTGCCTATTAAATATATTTCTATATTTCTCTATATCGAATTATGTGCCCTTATTGTAAATATAATATATTATGGAGTTTTTCAATAAAAAAAAATAAAAATTAAAAATTAATGAAATTATTTTTATTTATCCAAATAAATATATAAAAGAATTAAAAATAAATGAAATTATTTTTATTTATGCAAAATTAATAAAATTTATTTTTTTTTAAAGAAAAACTCCATAATATAGAGAAATATATTTAATATGCGATTTTAATCTTGTTTTTTGGTTTGCACAAAATTAAATTATTTTTATTTATGCAAAATTAATAGAATTTTTTTTTAAATTGTATTTTGTTTGTTTAAGTCTAATCTTCATTTTTGTTTTTTTTTTCTAGGAATATTCTACAATTTTTCATGCAGTAATAAATAGAGTTATTAATATTATTGCTATTTTGGAACCTATTGAAATAATACAATTTTTGCTGACTTTTTTTTCACATTCGAAGAAATTTAAATTTATCCAGAGTATCTTCAATGTCGACTAACGAATAAAACTATAATTTAGTATTTAATTCAAATATATATGTGTGTGTGTTTATTTGTATGCAGGTGATAGAAGCGCCGCAGGGAAATGCAATTGCCCTTTGCTCCAATTTGTGTAGGAGAGACGACAGAGGCAGAGGCTTTCAACTTTCAAAATGCAAATGAGGCACGTTCGCAGTTGAACGGCATTTGAACCCCATTTTAAGGGGCAAGAGAGATATGAGGAGAGCGACAAGCCCAAGAAAAACAAAAAACTTGCCACAAATTGTGTCAATATTTGTCTCGTGCTGGATGTGCTGCAACAAATCGTGCCGCAAAGGTCTAAAGCGGTGTCAGAGCCACCAAAAAAAAAAAGGCCAAAAAAAAGCCAACCACAACAAAACATGACAGGCCACCAAAAAATTATTGAGCATGCCACAAACAACGGCAACAACGAGTTGCTGCTGCTGCTCCACTTGAAGTTGAAGTTGAAGCTGTGGCTGGTTATCTAATGCCCGCACCCAGCATATAAGAGATACAGATACAGATACAGTGGGTGCAAAAAAAAACAACAACAACAACAGCAACTATGCGCGCTAATGAACCCAACACCCGTTCATCTATCAATGTCAGCGACCCGAAAAAAAATAAAAAATAAAAATAAAAACAAAATAAAGCCTTTGTCCAGCCTATAGCTGATATATATTTTTTTTATGTTTTATACTCCAAAAATATCAATTTCGATTTCAATTCGATTTCTATTCGATTTGCTTTTACTCCAAACAAAATCAGAACAAAGAACTGCGCGCCCACGCGACAGGAGTAACAAATTAATATGATATAATCCCGACAGTGGCATACTCTGTTGTACATCTCTTTAAATTTACATTTACGAAAATTTTGTTTTTTCATTTTTCAAGCAGTTAATTATGAGTATTATAATCTACAGAAATATTTAGGAAAATATGGAAAAATATAAAATTATGAAAATAAAAACCTTGCCAATTTAGGAAAATTTTTAAGTCTCCTCTTTTTTCGATTTTTAGTTTTTGAGCATAGATATTTAGATTTTCAATATTTTCCTTAAAGTAGTAAATTAAATACACATTCAAGAAAATATCTATTGAGTTCTAGGCTAAAAAAAACGTGAATTTAAATCACAAAATAAAATGTAAAGTGAAATTTAGAACTGCTTAAGAAATATTGAATATTATTATTGAAATAGATTAATATAGAAACGTGAATTCAATTCACAAAATTAAATAAAACAGTGAAATTGCGAAATGCTGAAGAACTATTTGTTAGTTAATATTGAAAGAGAAGAATTTTGTGAAAAATAACAAAAAATTGTTTTTATTAATTTTATGCTTACGAAAATTCTGTTGAGAGTGAAAAGTGAAACAGGACTAACACGATTTTTATTATTTGTCAATTTCTCTAGAAGTTTTAGAGTTATTTAAGCGTTTATTTAAATTTGCTTAGTCAAACTATACATAATATGCTGTAAATAAAATACTTTTGCGGTTTTAACTTTTGCTAAAGTTTTACCAAAGTAAATTTCACTTAAATAAATGTGGTGAATTGAATTCACAATTTTTTGATTGTTAAGTTAGAGCTGAAATTCTAATTCCAAGTAAAAAAAATACAAAATAAAAGTGCTATCAATGTGAATTTAAATTAAATGTTTCCAATTTAAATTTCGACAATTTATTGCAAATTTAATTCACTTTTACTATGATTAAGTGAATTTAATTCACTTGCCTCTGTTTATACACAAAAATAGAGTAGAAAAACAACTAAAAGTCTTGTCAATATTAATTTAAAGCAATTTAAATTTTGACAAAATTTTGCGAATTGAAATCACTTGCTGTAAATATACTAATTTAATTCTTTTGTGAAGTTGAATTCACTTTGACTGCATTGAAATAAAAGTCATAAAATAAATATATGAACAAAAAAAAAGCAAATTTAATAAGGCAAAATTTTAATAAAATTTAAAAACCGAAAAAATATTTTGGGTAAATTGAGGAGGCGTTTATGGGCGTGGCAAAAGCATATTATCTACGACCATAATAAAAAATGTATGCATCAATATTTATATTAAATTTGTTTGCATTTTTATACACTTTCAAAAACCCAATACACCCCATTTTCTCTTTCTCCAAACAGCATATTAAAGACATAAATTGTTGACACATTTGTTGCGGCTCAGGTGGGCTCAGGTGCGCCAGGTGATCAGTGAACAACGATCAGAGATTGGAGTTATGTCGTTTTGGCGTTTTTTGGGATATTGGGTCAACCCCACAATGGCCACTAAAAGCGAAAGTCCAACTCTAAACTGGAGTCAGAAGTCGCAAAATCGACACACGATTCGCTTTGATTTGCTTTGATTTATTTACAGTGTATTTCATAATCCAATTAGGCGCCTTAGACGGAGCATTAAGCGACAGCTGATTGACATACAACAGTGTGGTTTTGGCCCAAAGGAAGCGGCTTATTAGCCAGTTGCTCAGAGCTCAGTCGACTCGACTTTTATGCTCAGTGAAGCTTAAATCTCTTGTTGGCTACTGTGCCACGCATTTTGCATTCAAGTTAATTGGATTCGATAAGGTCAAGAACAATGAGGCGCGTCATGGCTAACAGCGAACAGCTAAAAGAAAAAAGCGTTTCAGCTTTCAGCTTTAAATGAGATTAATCCAAAATTAAATTTTTTAATTTTTCTTGAAGTTGCAGGAATGCGGGCACAATAATTAGATTATTATTAGCCTGGTTTGGCATTGGTTTAAATTATATTATTTTTAAAATAACAATTGTATTGTGGCCAATTTCAAAAGCCTATAGGCCAATGACATTAGCTGAAAGTTGTGTTTTTAACAGAGCTGAATAAATAATGCTGAAAAGTTGAGCTTATTAGAGTACAATAAATAAAATAAATAATAAACAATATTGAAGGCTTTTTGCAGCTTAAAAGTCAAGCTTTAAGTTTAAGCTGAGTTTAATTGAATTAAGTAAATATTGAATGAATTTTTTATGTTTTTTTTTAGTTGAGTTTAATGCTCTCGAAATTGTGTTTAATTGTATTTAATCAGCACAATAAAAATTGTTGATTTTTTGTCGACTTTTATAGCAAGCTTGAAGCTTAAAATCAGCTTTAGAGCTTATGCTCAATAAAATAAATATTTCTGAAAAATATCTACGGCTTGTAGGAGCCGAGCCTTTAATTTACATTTCTGATTAAGTAATTTTAATAAATTCTGTAAAGTTAGTACAGCTGAAAGCATTCGTTAGATTTCTGTGATTTTAAGGATAGTTAAGGGAAGTTAAAAATAAAGAAAAATAATTTTGTATGCAATTGCCTTTATAGAATCAAATTCTCGTTTGTTTATAAATGAATTTCATTAAAAAAATTTAAATAAATATAAACAAAATAGTTTTGTATACTATTATCGCGCTTCTCATTCGATAGAAAATAATATATAAATTTATTTAAAAATTCAGAAAATTTCTAAAGTGGCAAGAAAAAAACCCAAAAATATGGAAAATTTTCTTTCAATTGATTAATCCAGAAAATATATATCCACAAATATTTCTTTAATTTATCACATCCAACAACTTTTCTTTTAAATCTTTCTGTCTTAAAATCTCATAACTTATGTAAATCGCATTTTGAACTTTTTGCTCAATTAAAAGCTGCCAACAAATTTGAATTTTGCGAATAAAATCGTAAATATAATTTTCAAATGAAAGACTTGAGTGTTTAACGGGGCGTATGATTGATGCATAAATTGTATTGCACTTACCGTTGTTTCTGCTGATTGCTGCTGCTCTCCAGATTGTTGGCCAAAACGCTGTCCGGATGCGTGGGCCGGGCACGCGGCAATAGAGGCGGCGGTGCGGTGGCAGCAACAGCCGCAGCGGCAACATTTCCAACGCTTTCCAGGATGGGCGGCGGATTATGTGGACGCTTGCGGCTATTTGTGGGCAGATTCGTGGGTTTGATAGCGCCATTGGACAGCTGTTGATGTTGATATTGCTGTTGCTGTTGCTGTTGCTTATGTGGCAGCTGCTGCAGGAAGAAAACAAATTTTTAAAAAGATATTAGGAAATGTATACAAAAAAAAAAAAAAAAATAATATAAAATAAAAATGTATATAAAAAAAAATAATATAAATAAAATAATATGTAAAAAAAAATAATATATAAAAAAAAATAATATAAAAAATATAATATAAAAAAAATAATATAAATAAAATAATATAAAAAAATAGTATGTATTAAAAAATATATAAAAAAAATAATATAAAAAAAAAGTAATATTTAAATATTAATATAAAAAAAAATAATATAAATAAAATAATATAAAATAAAATAATATAAAAAAAATAAAGAAAAAAATAAATAGACTAGGAAAAAAAATCATAAATTAATAGAGAGAAACAATTTATGATATGAAAAAAATCATTTAAAATATATAACATATATAACACAACAATAAAAAAATTAATATAAAAATAATATGCAAAAAAAAAATAATATAAAAAATATAATATAAAAAAAGAGAATATAAAAAAATAATATAAATAAAATTACATAAAAAAAAATAAAGAAAAAATAAATAGTCTATGAGGAAAATAAATTAATAAAGACAAACAATTTTTGATATAAAAAAAATAATTTAAAATATATAACATAAATATTTTGTTATGAAGAAAATGATTTAAAATATATAACATATATATATTTATATTCAAAGTTTTGTAAAAATATTATTTTCTATGACGCTATCAAAAAATATATTTTTTGTTTTAATTTAAATTTGATTTTTATATATATATATTTATATTTTCTTTTTTATTGAATTTAATAGAATTTAAATTAAAAAGAAAAAATAAAAAATAAATAAATTAGAAAAAAATGTTCTAAACCAAATATTTAATATTCGACCGAATCCATTTGATGAAGTATTTACAATATATTATTTTATTTATATTTTTTTTAATTAAAGAAAAAAATTAAATGAGGTAATCAGAATAATTCAGGCATATTTCTCATAATTTTTATATTTTTAAATATTTAATGATTTTTTTTTTCATTTGTAGCTAATAATATTTAAGTTATTCATAGAAGTATAAATCAAAAATAATAATTTTCAAATAATACTGTAGTACAATTAACTGTAGTATTCAAAGAGGATTTATTATAATAATTTAATAAAATAATAAATTAATATAATAAATTCTCTTTATTTTATAATAATATAGTTCTCATGCACAATTGTTAATTAGAATAATAAAACAAAAATAATACAAATATAAACCCTAATAAAAAAAAACAAAAAATTGCAAAATGTGAATATGCAACTTGCGGCAAGCAAAAAAAAAAAATCAACGCTCACCTGCCGCAAGCTTGTGGGCTTCTTGGGCACCTGTGGCGGCACCTTTGGCGCCAGCGTTGGCGTTGGCGCTGTGGCTGCCACAGCGTAGGCTGTGCGTCTTGTGGCTGCACCCGCAAAACTGTTGCGTCGATTGGGCGATGGCGGATGCGGCGGACGCGGCTGCAACACTTCCGGCGGCGGTGGCGGCGGCAGTGGCTCATCAAACGTATAACTGGTGTCCAGTTCACCGCCTATAGTCTGCGGCGGCGGTGGCAGCTCCGGCGAGGGCACACGCAAATGTGGATGCTTGGGCGGACGCTCGGGCGGACGCTCTGAGCTGGCCTGATAAATGCGATGATGATGCTGCTGCGGATGATGTTGCTGATGCGCCAAGGCGGCCGCTTGTTGCAACAACAGTTTCTCACGCATGGGCGCATATTCCGTGGCCGAGGAGGTGCGACGCGCGGGCAGCGCCAGACGTACGCGTGGCGGTGGCGGCGGCGGTGGCATGCCACAATCATTGAAAGACAATTTCTCCGCGCTGCTGATGTTGCGTATGCTGGGCGGCTTCAACTGCAACTGCAACTGTTGCTGCTGCTGCTGTTGCTGCTGCTGTTGATGCAACTCACGAAATTCCGCATAATCCGAGGCAGAGCTGGACCGTCGCAACAAATTGGGCAACAGGGAGCGGGTGCGTGGCGGCGGCGGTGGCGGCGTTGGGGAACTGCAGCCAGAGCCACCGCTGCTGCTGTTGCTGGGCGCAGTCAAAGGACTCAAATTGTTGGGCAAAGATTTGCGTTCCAGCGCCTGATACGAATGCGCATGTGTTGGCTGTGGCCGCAGCAGCTGCTGCTGCTCCTCCTTCTGCTGCCGCTCCACGTAGGATTGCACGGCGTTCTTTTGCAGCGCCTTCAGCGCCGGATTGGACAACCGATGCGTCTTACTTGGCTCCAGATAGGCAAACTTGGGTGCCTCCACCATCTGGCTGCGCTCAAAGTCATTTATTCTCTCGGCCACCGAATGCCAGGCGGGCTGCAGGGCAGCAGCTCCAGCGTTCGTTATCACAGGTAATCTAAAAAATATAATAAATTAATAAATTGAACAAAAATAATAATAGAAAAATGTCAAATTAAAACTGCAAAATTATCGACAATTTAGGCCAACTTTAAATTTAGCAGAGAACTTTTCAGAAAAATCGAAAATCAGAATTTAATGATGTCAAATTAATAAAAATTTGAGTAGTAAATTGATTTATGAGAAATTTGTGATACTTTTAATTTTTCTTTAATATTTATTTGATTTTTTAATACATTTTTGGAAGTGTTGTGATCCGCATAAATAAATAAAATATAAATGATATTTCGCATTAAAAAATAAATAAATAAGAAATAAAAAAATAATAATAATAAAAATTAAATCAAAATTAATTAATCAAAATCAAATTCCAAAGTTGAAAGTGCGAATAAACTTTCTATTAAATAACTATAATAAGCCGAAATATTATTCATATCTGGCATGAATTACGTTTAAAAAAATCAATAAAAAAAAATAAATAAAAAATAAAAAAATAATAATAAAGTTTTCATATTTGGCATGAATTTCGTTTAAAAAATCAAAACCAATCAAAACAAAAAATAGGTTTCAATGAAGTTTCTCAATTAAATTTTATATTTTATTTAATTTATTTTTTTTATTTTTATTAATTTAAATCAAAGCAAATCCAATAAAAATAGTTTTCAATGCTAATTTGAAGTTTCTCAATTATATTTGATATTTTATTTAATTTATTTTTTTATTTAATTTGTAAATTTTTAGATTTCTTAAAATAACTATAATTAGCCGAAATATTATTCATATTTGGCATGAATTTCGTTTAAAAAATCAAAAAAAAAAATTGTTTTCAATGCTAACTTAAAGTTTCTCAATTAAATTTTATATTTTATTTAATTTATTTTTTTTTTAATTTAAATCAAAGCAAATCGAACAAAATAGTTTTCAATGCTAATTTAAAGTTTTTCAATTAAATTTTATATATTATTTAATTTACTTTTTTTATATAATTTATAAATTTGTAGTTTTTCAAATATTTTGCTAATTTTGTAAGAAGCAAGAATAGGAAAAAACTATTTTCAAATTTAAATGCAAAAATTAATCTAGAGCACAAAACATGAATAAAATTACATTTCTCATAAAAATCTGCAGAGTTTTTTCATAGTTATGGTTGGTAAATGTTCTAAGTGTACATTTCTGTAGAAATTATGTTGTTTTCAATAAAAACATATAAAAAAAAGTATCTTTAAAAATCATAATATGAAAACTAAATGAATATCAATATAATAAATATTTCTACTTTCTAAAAAAAAAAAATTTTAAAAAATTGTTAGTTTTCTTTCAATAAAAAACAAACAAAAAATAACTATATCGTAATTTTCCTACAAAAAATTTAATTTAAAATTAGAATGGCAAATCAAAACGACATTTTGCATGAAAATTTCTTGAGTTTTGTCATAGTTATGATGGCTTAGGAATATATTTCTGTAGAAATCATGTTGCTTTCAATAAAAATATATAAATAAAATATCTTTGAAAATAATGAATAATATGAAAAATGAATAAAAATCAATATAAGAATTATTTCTACTTTTTAAAATAATAAAAAAAAACCTGTTTATAAAAATTGTTAGATTTTTCAATAAAAACAAAAAAAGAAAGTGTGTTATTTTAAAAAAAAAAAGGAAATAAAATAACTATATCGTAGCTTTTCCATCAAAAAATTTATTTTCAAATTAGAATGGCAAATCGACATTTTGCATAAAAAACCTTTGAGTTTTGATCAATATTACATATATTTTATTAATTTATTGTATTGATTTGCAGAATCAAAAAAAAATCTAATGATTATTCTATTGATTTAAAGAATAAATTAATTTGTCGATAATTTTACAGTTCTATCAGACTAGAGAACATATACTCACTTGGCGGACTTGTGCAGATTGGCGCTAAATTGCGGCTTGGGATGCTGCACATATTGCGAGGTGTTACTGTGCACCGGCTCCGTATAGGTGCTGACCGGAAAGAGGCGATGATTGCTGCGATAGGAATCATTGGAGCAGGTGGAGATTGGTGGCGATTGATCCGTTCCAGTGGCCACATTCGGTGCACTGCAGCTGAGCAGCTCCAGTTTGCTGAGCAGCGGTTTACTAGGCGGCGGCTGTGGTGCAATTGTGACAACTGCCTCGCTGCTGGATATGGTCACCGAAATGCTGGACTTGTGCTGCTGGGCAGGACGATGCAGCTGCTGCTGCTGCTGCTGGGGCAACTGCAGATCGCCCGTTGACTGCGACTGACCCAAGTGGTTGACTCGCGGTTCAACCGTTTGTGCCGTTTCCAGCTCTGGCAAGGAACTTTGTGCAGTTAGCTTGTAATTGGCGGGCTGCTGCTGCTGGAAACGATGCAACGCCATGGAAGTGTGCACGGGCGGATAGCTGGGACTGTGACGATGCTGTACGCGCAACACGACAGGCGGAGCTAAAGGCTGCAGGACATCCTCTGAGATCGTCGGCGACTGCTTAGAGGAATTTGACGAGGAGGAGGAGGAGCTGGAGCCAACAGGCGATGTCACCTCATTGTTGTTGTCATGCAAATACAGTACGCTCTCGCTCTGATGTCGCTTGGGTGTCAACACACGCGAACTGTGCACTATTAGCTGCGAGGAGGAGGAAACTGTGGAATGGAAAAAAAACAGGAATTATTAAATGTTCTTTCATTACAAAAATTTATTACTTATATTCAAATTTGGAAAGACAGCTAGAATTTGAAAATGTTGCAATATTTTTTGAAAAATTCATAAAAATAAAGATTCATTGGTAAGTTCATCCAAAATAATTTTAAGTTTTAATTATTCTTAAAAATAAGTTTCACTTTTAACTTCATCAAAAGATCAAAAAATAGTTATATTTTTTGAGCAGAAAAAATAGTTTAATAAGAAATGTTTTAAATAAAGTGGTAAATATTATAACAATTTAAATAAAATAATATTTTTTGCTCAAAAAAATTTTTTATTAAGTACTAAATTATGTTGAGCGAAAAAATGCCTTAAAAATCATAAAAATAATTTGCAAATATTACAAAATTAATTTAATTAAACAACTACTCCCGACACTTTCTTTTAAATATTTATTTAAAATATTTTAAATAATCAATTCAAACATTTTTTCCTCTAAACCCTAAAAAAAATATATTCAAAAATAAAAAAAAAAATATTTTAATCAAAATTTTGCCATACAATAAAATTTAAATTTGAAATTAATAATTTTTTTAGCATTCAATAAATGCAAATGGCAAAAATTTAAATAAAATAATATTTTTAACTTAAAAAAATATTTTATTAAATACTTAATTATTTTGAGCGAAAAAACTAAAAAATTATTAAATAATTTGAAAATTTTACAAAATTAATTTATTTAAACAACTACTGCCGCCAATTTCTTTTAAATATTTATTTTAAATATTTTAAATAATTAATTAAATAAATTTTTGCTACGAAACACTAAAAAATATATTCAAAAATAACAACAAAAGAAATATATATTTAAATTTGAAATTAAATATTTTTTCTAACATTCAATAAATGCAAATTGCTGATAAATGCCGCAATAATGTGCAATTAAACACATTACATACTGTATTAATTTTTCGTTTCAAACATTCTAATGCTTGAGGCTTAAGATTAAGCCGCAGGAGCTGTCAGTAAAAGTGGGTCGATTTGAGGGGAGCCGAAGAAGGAAAACATTGACCCAAGGTCGACCCTCTCAATGGGTTAAATAAAAGAATGTGAATGGCCGACAATCGCCGAAAATTGCAGCAACTGGTTTAGAAGGCTTCTAAGTTGAACTCAAATAATTCAAATAAAGTCACGTTCACATCAGTCACGTTTATGATAAGTATGTGTAGGAGTATTATTAAAGGGTATGACTGCAATTGATTAAGCTCATTTTTGCGGTAATTATTTAAATGTATAACAAGTTAAGTAGGCATACTCCCATTCTACAATAGATTAAGCTGACATTTAATATTCATTTAAATAAATAACAAGATTGGAGATTAATAAAATTTCGTGAAATATTTATTCAAATTTAGTTGTCGTTTTATTTGCGTTAAATGTGAAAATATTTATCAAAAATTATTATTTGCACTTTAGAACACAAATTTATTCTTTTACAAGAAATGCACAAAAAAAACCAAAAAAAAAATCAAAAAAAAAAAAACAAAAAAAAAACCAAAAAAAAATCCAAAAAGAAACTAAAAAAAAATAAAAAAAAAAAACAAAAAAAAAGAAAAACCAAAAAAAAAAAAAATAAAAAAAGCCCAAAAAAAAAAAAAAAAAAAAAAAATTAAATGTAGAGGAACCTTTGGCCCTTATATACAGACTGCTAAACCGTCTGGGAATTAAAGGCGGTGTGCCATAAAGCTACACCTCGAAGTATGCAACATTTTGAATTTTTGCATTTTATTTTGGTAAAATTAAAAAATTTATTTTATTATTTAATATAAAAAAAAGAAAATCGATTGTACAACATTATGCAATTATTTTGGTAATATAATTAAATTTATTTCATTAATTAATATAATAAAAGAAAATCGATTGTTCTAATTTTTTCTCAGTGTTATATAAAAATTGTTTGCAAATTTCAGGAAATGCCTTAATAAATCTTAATAAATATAATATAATATAAATATACCTTAACCATACTAAAATGTCGGAAAATAGCAAAAATATCTTTAATAAATTTTAAACAACTGATTAAGCTGACTTTATGTATTTTTAAAAATATATAAATATATTTTTTAAGGCTGAAAAACCTTGAATAAAATTTAAAATATTTTTTTCATAGTATAAAAAATTTTTTGGTGTTTAAAGCTGTCGCTGAATTACGCAAGTAATAGATTAAATATATTCAAATTAAAAACTATGCAGTTTTTGAGTATCTCAAAATAGTTGGAATACCTGTAATAATTTTCAACAATTCTATAGCTGAAAAATCTTTAATAATATTCCACAATTCTGTAGCTGGAATATCTTTAATAATTTTCAACAATTCTAAAGCTGGAATAGCTTTAATAATTTACAACAATTCTATAGCTGGAATACCTACAATAATTTAAAAAAAATTCTCTATGAAAACCCCCATTAAAAACCGTTAAATTTTGTCAACTTACCCGACTCGGCAATGGCACTGTAACCCGTCGCATGACTCGCCTCGGAGATGTCGCTCATGGAACCAAGCCATTTAAGCGTTTCCGTGGATGAAGTGCTCTCGGAACTATTGTTGTTGTTGTTGTTGTTATTCTGATTGCTGGGACTGTGATTATTGGAGCTGGAATGATGTTGGCCCAGGGAATGTGAAATGCCATTGATGTTGTTGCTATTGTTGTTGTTATTGTTGTTGTTGCACTGGCGTGCCATTAACGGAATGGGCGAAGGTGCCACAGAATTGCTGCAGACAGAGGAGAGATCATTCTCTGACCAATGATGTGATTGACGGGATAACAAATCGCTCTCCTGACGTAATCTAAAAGAGAAATGCATAAATAAAATATATTAATTTAAGATAATGTTTAGTTGACATTGGGGAGAAATCAATAAATTATAAATGAATTTAATAGAATAATAAATAAATTAATATAAGAAATTTAGGCAAACTTTTACTTTTTAATTTTTTTATTATGTATATTAATTTAAAGTAATGTTTGTTTGACATTGGGAAAAATGTATTTAATAATAAATGAATTTAATATAATAATAAATGGGTATTTTTGTATAATTTTTATCGCTTTTAAATATTATTTTGTAGTATGAATTATTTTTCTCAAGCTTTATAATTAAGTAGAAAAGGATAAGTATCTTGTATTCTTTATAGACACTATATCATTGACCCGCCTGAAAATTTTTATTATTAATTAATTAAGTGATTTTAATTCAATTGAATTGAATTGAATATAATAATAAATAAATTAATACAATGTAAATTATTATTTTAATAGGAAGAAATTAAAAAGAAAAAGATTTTACAACTTAACTGAAACAGTTGTTTATTTTAAATTTAAAAATATACAAAATTAAAATAGTATATAAAATATACAAAATATGTTCAATAATAGTATATAAGAAAATGATTAATTTTTTTTGTCATCTATATCAATTTAATTAATTTAAATGCAATTTAACTTTAGCAGGAAAATAATTAATTATAAATGAATTGAATAAAATAATAAATAAAATCAAAAAAAGAAAAAATGAAAGTAAAAATAACAATCTACATTATATTAATTTATCGTTTAATCCTACTGTTTTTTTTTTAACAACTTAAATTAAACTTAACAAAAAAAATAGGAAGAAATTAAAAAAAAATACTTTTCCATTTAACTAAAACAATGTTTTCCAATTTCAAATATATTATAAATCTGTTCATTAATGGAAATAAAAAAAATGAATTAATATTTTAGTCATATTGAACGGTTTAATTAAGTAAAATAAATATTTAAAATTTTTGGAAAATCGAAAAAAAATACTCTTAAAATTTTTGCTATACAGAACTTTGTAAATGTTGAATACAGAATTCAGAAAAAATGCAAGATTTCTGCAATATACATTATATTATATTTTTGTGTTGTTGTTGTTGTTTGTGATCGGCTTAATAAAGTAAAATAAATCTTTACAATTATTTGTTAATTCGAAAAATTAAACTCTTATCATTTTTGCTCTTTAGAACTTTATTAATATTTTATTAAGAGTTAGAAAATAATTAAAGATTTCTGCAATATATATTATAATATATTTGTGTTTTTTTTTTTGCGACTTTAAAATGAAATAGAAGCTCTTAGCTCTTTTAGCAGACAAAAACATGTTAAAACCTAAAGAACGAATTGTTTTTTTTTCTTCCCACTTTTTTTATCTCTTTAAATTGCAAATCATTGCGTGTTGCGTCGCGTCGTTGACTACATAGAAAAGAAATAAGCCAAAAAAATTAAAAAAAAATAAAAATAAATAAAAAAAAAACATTGTAAAATTGTGGTTGTCATGTTTGGCGTTTCCTTCTACACGGAGGCCTCCAGACAAAAGGTATGGCCGTAATTACTTGAATTTCAGCTTAGCCTTCAAAATCGCATTTCGATGGCGATAGACATGACAACAAAAACAAAAATAAGTACATATATATATATATATATATATATATATATATAAAACTCTCTTCAAGCGGTGGCAAGTTCATAATATTACCAACAACTTTGACAATAGAGCAACAGCAATTCGAGTCTCTTTTAAAGACCTTGAAAGTTAAGATAGTTTGGTTTATTTTTTTTATTTTTTATTTTTTATGGCTCATGTGCTCTGAGACGTTTGTTATTTGCTTTACCAAGAATCAGTTTTAATCACTTTTATATAGTATCGTAGCACTCGTATGTGTGGCAAATAAAAAAAATTCATAATTGTCGCCGCAAAACATGTTTTTCTTTTGCTTTATTCAACTACTTACACTAGACAACACACAAGTTGTGTGTCAATTATAACAAGCAGTTAAGAGTTTTTTTTTATGTAAATGCAGATAAATTATATAAAGTTGGAAGTATATTTGCCTGTTAACAAGTTTGGCTAAAAGGAAATGTAACTGTGGCACTTTGCACTTTACAAATGTCTTAGAGAAATGATAAAAAAATTTATAGAATTTATTAAATTATTTATCATTATTTTGTATATTTGTAAAATTATTATTATATTTATTTTTTTTTTTTTTTATTATTTATTATTATTATATTAAAATATTTATTATATTTTTATATTATTAAAATGATTTGCCTTTATTTAAATTTTATTATATGTTGTAAAATTTTTGTTTGTAAATGAAGATAAATAATAATTTTAGCAAACTCCTGAGCGAAATTTCTGAGGAAATTTATTTGTTAACAATTATGGCAGAAAAAAAAGATTTTATTCCTCAAATTTGTTATGAGGCAGTTTTCTAAAATTTATAAATTATTAATTTATGTTAAATTTTTGATAAATATTTGTTATTTATTATAAATTGTTCTCCTACCAGGCAACGCAACTCTTATAATTTTTATGTATACAAATTATGAGTAAAATAATTTATGCATTTTTTTTTTATTAAAATTGGCAATAAATCTATTTATTGATCGGAAAATAAACATATAAAATTTGTTTTTCAATTTTTAATATTTACCATTGTAAATAAAAATTTAAAAACAAATTATATGTTTATTTAACGATCAATAAATAGGTTAATTGCCAATTTTAATAAAAAGTATTCATAAATAATTCTTAGTCACAATTTGCATTTAGCATTTAAAACAAAAATTGATTTTAAATATATTCTGAACCACGCTGTGTATTTAGATTTGGGCATTTCCATTGTGGCGTTACGTGAAAAATGTGAAAAAAAGCTGGAAAAAGTCAAATTTTTTAAAAAAATTGTTTATATCTGAGTAGCAATTCAGCTGGACTACATTTGGTAAAAGAGATGAAAACATTCGTACTCTCCGATTAAAAGATATAAGCAAAAAACAGTTGTGGCGTTACGTGACAAGTGGTGGACCATTCTGTGGAAATGTTCATATTCAATTTTTAAATAAAAATTGAAATTTTATTTATTATATCACAAATTTTTTTATTTTTATTTGAAAACTTCTAGTTAAAATTAAATTTTTTTAATAAATATTGCAAACATTTTTTTCAGGTTTACTATTCTACGATACATTTTGTAGCATTATTAGGAAGTAATTATTAATTATGAAAAGTAATTATTAAGTTCTTTAGGCAGCTGCCTTGAGCTATCAATTCCGATCTTTAGCCAGGTCTAATTAATTATTTAATTATTTACATCAATAGACCAATTTATAAATGTTTTTCTCTACAAATTTAAAATAAAATTTTATTTATTTTTATTTTTCTTTATTTATATATTTTTATTTATTTTAGTTTATTTTTTTTTTGTTTATTTATTTTTTTATTTATTTTTTCTTTTTTTTTCTTTTTTTTTATTTATTTATTTTTTTTTTTTTGGAAATTTGAACTTAAAAATAATGGGACCACACTTTATCTTAGGGAAAATCTGCCAAGGAGGTTTGGAAGTCTACGTCTCAGTGATGTAGAATATATTAATTTTAAAATTGTTTGTCTAAATTTGATTTATGTACTCCAACTTCCATTTTAAATTTAATAAATTTAAATTCTCTACTCACTTATCTAGAAAAGGCGTTGCCGATGTCGAATCCGAGCTGGACACATAGCTGTGATAGCCCTCGGATTGTGCATAGGAAGCTTGTTTCTGATGATGAAATGTCGTCTGATCGTAGTAGGAAGAGGCACGTATATTATATTCCTCGAGGCCAGCCTGGGTCAGCCCACATTGATCCAAATGTTGCAATTGTTGTTGCTGTAGCTGTTGCTGTTGCTGCTGTGAATGCAGCAACTGTTGCTGCTGTTGCGTTGGATGTTCATCCTGAAAAGAGAAATAGAAAAACAATTTTAGTTAAGGCTAGGCTTTCATTAGCTCTTGCATAACCGCTGCGTATACGTAATGCGAGCCAAAAGCTCAACAGAAAATCAACAGAAAATTTCACTTGCAATCGTCAAGAGTTAACAATTTAATCATTAGCTATGTCCACATCGCTGCAGGTCAGAGTTCGAGTTTGGATTTGCGAGGCTTAACAAAACTAAAATAAAACCAAGAAATCTGTTTGCAAATGATCGCATAATTGTTACGTGCAAAATCAAACAGAAACTTGAAAGAAAAAAAACTCCAAATGAATACCCCAAAACATCATTTCAGCCTAATATTATTGTTTGTTTTTTTGTTTGTTTGCTGTGCTCATTAGATAATTAAGTGAAAATTATTATTGTTGCAGTGCAGCAGCAGCAGCGATTGGTGGCGATAAGCGCTCTACAGTCTTCAGTCTACAGTCTTCCAAATCCGGCTATTGCCAACTTTGAATCATTTGAAGTGCAGCCAAACGAAGTAGAAAACTGCAAAAAAAAAATAAAACAAAGCTCGCACATAATCGCAGCGAAATACTATATAAAACTGGACGAGACAGCTCCAAAAAAAAAACCAAAAAAAAATTCAACAGGCAACCAAACAAACGAAGCGTCCATAATAACTTGGATTAAGTAACTGAGCCAAAAAAAAAATAAATAAAAATAAAAATAAATCCAAAAACCAGGGATTTGTGTCCGTTTGCTTAACGAGGGCTGCATAATGTGAATTTAATATATTTATATAGCTTTTTATATATTATAATATGCATAAAATAGACGGCTTTATACATAATATACAGCTTACTTTATTTTTGAAGGCTTGCAGATATAAATATAGAAATTAAATAAAATTCAATTGAAATAGTTTGTAATTTAATTTGTTTTCACATTATCTCAGCTATCTGCTATTAGAGTAAATTATTTATTTATATTTTAGTACTATTATTAGAAATAGTAATATTATGAATTGTATTTAATTTAGGAAAAATGCTGAAAGACAGACTACTATATTTTTTACTGAAATATTTCCTAAAATTATTTTATTATTTTATTTTACTTTTATTTTGTGAATGTTTATAAACAAAAACATAATTTTGCTCTTTAAAAAATGAGTTCATAAATTTTATGCTAAAAATACAGTGTCTAAATATTTAAATATTTGATTAATAATTGCCAAGTAAATCTGCTGTATTATTTTTATAATATTATTAAGAAAAGTGTTTTTTTTTTTCTCAATCAGCAAACAGAATGTTGTAAATTATGTATAAAAATATTGAGAATTTTTTATTAATGAATTTTTTTGTTTTTATATCAAAACAATTTCAGCAAAAAAAACAATACAATGATTTGTGCCCAATATTATTTGCAATTCTATAAAAAGTTTTTTTTTTAACATATTTCAGTTAAGATTTATTTAAGTAAAGCTAAAAAAATTCTGTGATTAAAATATTTTTTTTTTTTTTTTACTGTAAATTTTTGACAATTTAAATTAAAAATAACAAACAATAATAAAAAAAAAACTTAGCAAAAGAGTAAATTCAATCGATTCTTATATCAGTTTATTATGCCAAAAAAACATTCACTCATATAAAAAATTATTAAACAATTATTCATATTAATTTTAACGTTTATCTTCCTTCTAACAAATGATTTAACTTAAACCTAGACTTTGTTATAAACAATTCGCTTAAAATGTATTATTTAAAGTAGCTGCTAAACAACCTCATCAAATATTTACACATTGCCATAAAGTTGCCATTTTAATGAATATTTTTGCAACATGTTAGAATGCATAAACTTTATTATTTATTATTTAAGTTGAAAAGTCAACATTGTGAAATGTAGAATTTTTCTAAATTATTTATTTAATATTCTTGCAGTGCAACAAGTAAAAACATTTTTATTACAAAACAGAGTTTGCTTTTTTTTATTTAACATAAATTCTATATTATTACTTCAATGTTAATATATTAAAAAAGAAAATAAAAAAAATATTAACATTGAAGTAATAATATAGGATTTCAAGTTAAATAAAAAAAAGCAATCTCTGTTTTGTAATATAAATGTTTTTACGATTAATATATTAAAAAAAAAAAAACAAAAAATATTAATTATACTTATTTTTGTTTTGTATTTGCATATTATTATGCCTTTTCACATAAATTCGATACTATTACTTTAATGCTTATTTTTTTGTAATATTATTTCAATTTATTTATTTTATTTATTTTTGTTATGTATTTTTATTTTATTTTTTATTTTTTTTAAATACCTTTTTTTTTTATTATTTTATTTATTTTTAAAATGTATTTTTATTCTATTTATATTTTTTTCAGGTATAATTTTTTTTGTATTATTTTATATATTTTAAATATGTATTTTTATTTCATATTTATCAGTTATTTTTTTTTTTTTTGTATTATTTATTTATTTTTATTATGTATTTTTATTTAATTGCTATAATTTTTTGGTATTATTTTATTTAAATATTTAACTTGCAACAGAACAATATTTTTGTATTTACAGCAGCCCTGATTGTTGTCAAATGCTCAATCAAAAAATAAAAATGAAACGCAACGTATACTTAATATTTGAATGTTTGCAAGTGACATACAATCGAATTGTAAATACTTTAGTTATAAATATATATATATATAAATATCAGAAAATAAAGTAACATAACGAGCCAAGCCTCTGGAGCCACTTGACTTGAGTTTAACTGTGGCTCTGGGGCCTTTTTACTGTGGTTCAACGCCATCGCAATACGGCAAATCGCCGCCATCAACGTGGGCAGCTGTTGATTGTCATTTTGTGACTTTGGCGCCATAGAATTATTATTATTTGTTGGCAAATATATTATAAAAATAAAAATGCAGCAACCGAAAAATATTTCTGGGTCAACTACTTAGGGCCCTGCCTGGCAATAAGTCTATAATCGAGCTGAGAGCTGAGAGTTGAAATTGAAGTTGAGTTTTCAAATTGTGAGTTGGGGCATTTATTTTTGTGGCCTAAAGGCGCATCGTTTGCAGCTAAAGAATTTTAATGGTTTGAACGTTCCCAAGACCAAGTCGAAGACATTCATTCATTTATTCATTCACACACACATTCATTTTTCGTATTCGTTTCGTCGTGAACGTCAGTTTTCGTTTCGTTACGTTTATTTTTTTTAGGTTTTTTTTGGGTTTTTTTTTTGTTTTTTTGTTGGCCAATTGCCGTAATTATTTTGTCTCTCTAACACGAATTTAAATCAGCAACTGTCCCACGGGCCCTTTACTTTAATTTTAACTTTAACTTTAACTCCAAACTTTACCTTTATTCCAATTTCAATTCCTATTTGAAACTGACAAACTGACAGGCCACACCATAATTATCCAAGAAGCAGCTGTGCCCATGTGAAATTGCGCCGGATGAGCAACGATTTAGATACAGATACATAGCTATATAGCCATATATACATAGATACAATAAATCAATGGCAAATGGCGGGACGAAGCGCGTCTTTAAACTGGTGCAGTGGGTCAACAGCTGAACGCAGCTGGAGCGCCGCTGGCCATTGGTTGCCTCTTAATGGTTCCAGTCGCAGTCGCAGTTCCCGTCTCCGTTCCCGTCTCAGTTCCAGTCTCAATTCTTTTCTCAGTCAGCGCGCGTGTTAAATAAATCACTTGATGTAGTGCTAAGCATGCGCCCTAGGGCTGGAAAAACTATTTCAAAAATTGTTTCGAGCAGCCAAAAGCACAATTTAAATGTAGTTCAACGAAATTAGTTGAGAAATTGCCCAAAATGTGTGGAAAATGGGCAAGAATTTATAACTTTGTATTACAGTAGCTGCAGCACAGTGCGTATGAGTTATTTATATATTTATTTATAATTTACATTTTATTTATGTATTTTAATATTAAAAATTCTTTTTTTTTTAATTTTTTGCTTAACTAATTTTATTTTACACTTTTTATACACTTTTTTATATTATATAAGTATTTAAATATTTTTTTATTTATTTTTATTTATTTATTTTAAATTTTTTGCTTAACTAATTTTATTTTACCCTTTTTTATATTATATAAGCATTTAAGTTTTTTTTTTAATTTTATTTCTTACATTTATTTTATACTTTTAATTTATTTTTGTTTCATTTTATTTCTTACATTTATATTATATATTTTTTTTACATATTTTTTGCTTTTATTTCATTTAATTAAATTATTATTTTTGTTTTATATTATAAGTTTATTTCTCTAAAATTATTATTTTATTTTATTTAATTGATTTTATTTAATTTCTTATATTTTTTTAATTTTTTTTCATTTAAATATTTTTGTTTCATTTTATTTCTTGTATTTATATTATATCTTTTTTTTACATATTTCGTATTTTTATTTCATTTAATTAAATTAATATTTTTGCTATATATTATTATTTTATATTTTTTACAATTATTATTTTATTTTTTTTAATTGATTTTATTTTATTTCTTACATTTATTTTATATTTTTTTTTTACATTTAAATATTTTTGATTCATTTATTTCATTATTTCTTACATTTATATTATATTTTTGTACATAATATTTGATTTTATATTATTTAATTAAGTTATTATTTTTATTTTATATTAAAATTTTATGCTTTTTTGTTAAACTATTATTTTATTTTATTTAATTGATTTTATTTGAAATTTTTCTTTTAAATTGAATTTCTTATTATTAGTTAATTTTGTTCCATAATTAAAATTTGATTAAATTTTAATTTCTTTTGTTGATATTATTATTATTTTATTAATTTTATTTAGAAAATATTTTTTTAAGTTTGAGTTTATTTTGATTTAGTTATTTTATTCCATAATTTAAATCATATTTAATGAAAATTTTTTTTTTTATATTTTATAATTTTCTTTTTATTACACTGATTTTATTTGGAAAATATTCGTTTAAATCGAATTTATTTTATTTAGTTAATTTTATTTCACTATTTAAATAAAATAAAATTTTAATGTGATTTAAAAACTGTTTTCATTAATTAAAAAAAATGGTCTTATGTTTAGATGTTTATAATGATTAAAATGATAACAGCAATGTATATTAAAAAAAAAAGAAAAAAAGCTTTCTTGTATATTTAAACAAAAAAATCTCTAAAACAAAAAAATTATGCTCCACATTTGTTTATTATTTATTTAAGCTCTATTTTATAAAAGTCTTTAATTATAGTCGGCACACTTTTAAGCTATTTAAATACAAAAGTTTCTTTTTTTAAAGCTGCTTTTCAAACACTTTAAACTAGAAAGAATCCTTGACAAATTACCAAGTCTCACTTTCAGCTCGTGTCATTGAGCATTAACAGTCTAAGCTGACATAAAATAAACACAAAATACATGAAGTTTAAATTAAGAACGTGTTTCATTTGTCTATATAAAGTGAAAATTTCTTTCATAATTCTTAAGCTGTCAAAGCCTGACAGTTGACAGTTTGAGTCTTTGCATAAATGCTCATTGGTCATCAGCGTATTACTCAGTTGAGCATTAAGTATTAATAATATAAATAAATATACTATATAAACATTTGATATCACTACAACGTCAGAAACTGAGTCATACACTCAGTCACAGAGACTGAAGGCAAAAATTCAATTGTCGTTGTTTTGTTTGTCCACTATACAATAAAAAAAACACAAATTTTTAAAAATAAATTTTTATGATAAGACAGGGACGGGTATTGATAAAAGCCAGAGGAGGGAGGAAGATATGCAAACGCCCACACAGAGGCACACACAAGTCTGTGTGTGCTGTCATCTGATGTGAAAATATTTGACGGAATATGCATTAAGAATGCAACAAGACACAAAAATAACAAGAGGCAGGATAAGAGTACAGTTCACAAAAATAGTTTACGTACAGAAATGGCAGAAATTTAAATTGAATTTTTTATAAAAATGAAACTCAATTAATAACGACAAAAATAATATTAAAAAAAATCATTATAGTGTTATTTTAATTTAAAATTAGTAAAAAAAAATGTTTTTCAAATTTTATATGAAAAACTAAAAAAAAAAAACAATAATCAATAAACAATAATTTGATAGAAAAAACTTCTCCCTTTATGCAATTTTTTTCTTCAGTTTTTTATTTAAAATTTTTGCAGTCGATAAAAAAGTTTGTTTTTGTTTTTTATTATAACAATAAAAGAAATTATTTTGCAATATGTAATAATAAAAGTTAAAGTTATAAATCATAAAAAGTTATACAAAAAGATGACCTAGAAATATATCAATAAATTTTAGCTGGAATTTAAAACACGGAATATGTACAGTATTCATAATTAAAAAGCTGTTTCAAAAAGGAGGCCTAAAATTCTAAAGTTTTGTCTATAAATTCCGAAATCGCCAAATTAAGAAGAACAGAGAGCCAAAAAAGACAAGTCCAAATATATTTGCTTTAAACTTTACACATCTTTTTAACAATTTAAATAAATTTGAGGCTGTACTTAAACTTTTTTGAGTAACAATAAGCCACATCTTCCCCGCCGTAATTCCCTGTCCTATAAATAAAAATTTTGTTTTCAGATTTTTGTGTCAAGCTGCCAACAGCAACAACTTAAAACAACAACAACTTATTGAAAATCGAAATTGTATAGCAAAAAATGTCGCGGAACACAGTTTCTCCTTGATTTTGGTCTGGTCTAAGTCTCATCATCATCATCATCATCATTATGGCTTAGCTGCTGGAGTTTTTTTTGCATTTTATTTTTTGGCTATTTCGTGAGGAAATTTCTAACTTTTTGATTTGCGTTTTCCATTGTCGCTGGCGTTTTTTTTTAATGGCCAACACGAATTTGACTTCAGCGCGAAAAACGCGCCCCAAACCGAAGACAAAAAAAAGCGAAAAGAAATTGCAATCAAAATGCGAGCAAACGTGTCAGTTTCTCAGTTTCAGTTTCGGCTTTAACTTTAGCTTCAACTTCAGTTGCAACTTAAGTTTTAGATTTAGTTCCAGCTTTGACTTGAGCTTTTTTACAAGCTGCGTCCAATCGTGCCACGATTTGGATTTGAATTTAAATTTGGCAAGAGCACGAAACCCAAAGACTGTCAATTCTTCGATCATTTCAGTCACTTAGTTGGTAAGTTGCTGAGTTGAACAGCAAAAATGTTAAGTCTATTAATTCTGTATTGAGAATTATATATAAATATATAAATGTTAAATCACCCTCTGTGACTTACAAATGTTGTGAGCTTTTGGGAAAAAAAAATATAATTATATAAAAATCAATTAAAATATTAAGTGAATTCAGAGTTTTGTATTTGTATATGAGAGAAAAGAGGGATTAAAAAAACAAAGAAAAAAAGATAGAAAAACGGAAGAGAGCGAGGAAGGGTGAGAGAGAGGAAGGTTGAGAGAGAGGGAGAAGAAGGGGAACTAGGTTCTATGAGCTTCTACTTTAACCTTAATAAATCAGAAACAAGCAAACTCTATATATACTGTCTGCTAAAGCCATTTGAGAACTACAAGCACACAAAAAAGTAATTAAATACATTTATTTTTTATTTATTTTTTTTTTAAGAATTTTCTGGATTGATTATAAATTTATTCCCATTTATACTATATTTTTTGATTTATATAGATTTGTCTGTGTTTGCCCGCAAATTGGTGAATTGAATTCACTTTTTGTTGAACACTATTTGAATTCACCTGGGTATAAACTAGCCTAATAAAAATATAACTAAAAAATATTACCAATAAATTATTAAATTTTGTTTAACAACATTTTATTGATATTCAAATAATTACCTACAACTATAAATACCTATTGAAGTGAATTAAACTCACTTGATGTTGAACAACATTTGAATTCACCTGGTGATGGTTTTTTAGAGCTACAATTTTAATATTTTAAGAATATGTATTTTGTTTAATAGAATTTATTATAAGACAAATTGAGAATATGCTTAAAAATGTTGCCTAAAATATTTTATTTAAGTATGGAATTTGTTTTTTTCTGGAACTACAAGATTTACAACTTATACTATAAAAAAAAATATTTTTTAATTTAAAAAAAAATCCGATAAATTTTTCTTTTTAGAACACAAAATATAAAGCGAAACATAATATCCAATTTACTTAAGTATTATTAATATAATATTAATATATTATAATTCAATTTAATAAAATGCAAAATAAAGCTAATAAATCAAAATTACTATTTGTTTTTTTTCTAGCATTTTATTAAATCAAAAACTTTAGTAATATTTATATAAAATGAATTGCTAATAATAATATTGAATAATAAACAGAGTTCTTGGAGGTTTTATTATTTTAATATTATTTAAAAATAATTTAAAAATTTGTATTTAAGGCTTTCTCCTTTTGCCAGACTTTTGATTCTTTGTTTGAGCAACTTTTGAATATGTTAAAATTGCAGATTTTATTTATATTTTTAAGTGTAGACAATGAATTGTGATTTTTTAAAGACCGAATTGAACTGGTCAGCAAATCAAGCAACTTAACACTTTCGAGTTTAAGCCAAAAAGCCAAAAACTTCTGCAGCCTTTCGCCAGCTGTCAAGTGGGGCACAGTTGGCCCTTTTAAGTGCGCGTTCGGGCCAAATGAAAGTAAATCTTTGTGACTTAATGAGGTGCAAGCTTGCAGGCCTGCCTGCCTGCCTGATTGGTAATCACTTGTGGCATTCAACACAAGGAGGGGAGGCAGGCTGGAGGCAGGATGCGTCAGCATATTGCGCAAGTCGCGACTCATTAGCGGGCAGGATATACGGGCAGCAGAGACTAAAGCATTGCATCCTTGACCCCGTTGGCAAATTAATAACCTGGAGTTTGTAGCTACAGTTTTGTAGCTGTAACTCTCAAGCTGAAGCTGGGGCATGCAACCAACCAACAACTCGTGGTAAAATGGTCATGGTATGGCAACCAGTCTCAAGACTCTGCGAATCCGGCCTGCCTGTCGCTGTCTCTCTGGTATGCAGTCGCATTGGACACAAGATTTATGGCCAGTGATAAGTTTGAGGCGTGCAGGCAATAAGAACACAGCTTGCAACGTTGCAGAGGCAATCAACTGTGGCCAAGGAGCATGCCAAGAACAAATAAATAGTCATGCGAATATAGCCAAGCTAAAACCAAAGGCAAAACCAAAACCAAAACCAACTGACAAGTTCAACCCGTTTAGCATACCTACAAATAGTATATGAAAATGTTGCATAGGTTCTATAAGAACCCTCTTTATACCCCCTCTATTCTCTATGTTGTATAGGTTCTATAAGAACCCTCTTTAGCCCCCTCTATCCTATCCCTCTCCCATCTCAGACTGAAGGTCATGCGCATGCGCAACGCTCAACGATGCGCAACAGAATCCCAGACCAGAGTTTTTTTTTTGCTCATTCTTGGACTTTCACATAGAAAAAATATATATTTATAAAATGTGGAAATGTGTGTAAACAGCGGCGTAAGCGGGTATTAATTTAAAGGGGTTTAAAAGAGATTTTATAAAAATTTTTAATTAATATTTTCACAATGATTTATATTACAGAAAACAAATTTTAAAAAATATTAAAAAATTTGTTTACCCACTTTTAATACAATTAAATTACAAAAAAAAAAAATTAAAGATTATTTTATAAATTATTTATTTTTTAAGCTGTTTGTTAAGTAAAATGCCATTTTATAGTCCATTATAAAGGCTACTTCTTGGCAATAAAATAAAAATATAAAAAAAAAAACAAATTATTTAGAATATTTATATTTAATTTATATTGTAAAAATGAAAGAAATAATTTTGGTAATAATTTTTATAATAATAAAATCAAATATATTTATTTTAAATTATTTGTAAATTAAAAAAATATATTTTAATTTTAGAGTCAAAATGTTTAATTTTATTAACATTTTTTAAAATAAAAAAAATGAAATATATTTATTTTAAATAATTTTAATTTTAAACTTAAATTTTTTTTTTTTTTTAACTTTAAAATTATTTAAAATAAATATATTTAATTTTTTTTATTTATTTATTTTTTTTTAATTGTCGAAGTATATAATAAATATAAGTAAAAACAAAAATCACTCAGTTTTTCAATATAAAGCCAAAATAAATATTAAAAACAATATTTTTAATATTATGTATAAAAATTATTATTATTTATTAAATAAATCAAATATAAAAAATAATTTTTAATTTACGAACAATTTTAAAAAATAACGAATAAATATTAAAAATAAATATTAATATAAATATATACTAAAAACGGTTTAATTTTTTAATACAAATAAGTATCAAACAATCATAAAATTCCTTTTCAAATAAAACTATATTATTAGCCCATTTTTAATTTATACATGTGATAAAAAAAAAGCAGATAAAAATCTAAATTTTTTAATGAATTCATGACAACAATAAAAAAATAACATTTTGACTGAATTTATGCAAATTAAGTAAATAAAATATGTGTTATGCATATATAATGAAAAATAAAAGACGGCAATAAAATAAAATTTAATTAAATCTGAAATTCTTATATGGCAAATCAAATTACCCAATCATACTTATAAATTAATCAATTAATTGTTTGCCTTTTTCTAGATATTCTTTTGCGCAATTATACCCAAGTGTTACTGCCCCCCCTCTGTGGCAACACCACTGCTCTGTGGGTAGAGTCATGTATATTAGCCATAATTAGGCAGCACACATGTTGCAAGACCTTTAATTATGCACGCTTCAGCAGCCAAGAACTGCGGCAGGTTGAAGAGCAGCTGCCACATTTTGCTGCTGCCTCGTCGTAATTAGAAAGCGCAGATTTTCACTTTTCTTTGGACACTTTTTGATCAAGCAACTGGTGGCAACTTGTGGCCACAACTGGTCAGCTGCTGTCGCCTGCCTCATCAAGCGATGACAACACACAAAATCAATGGCCCAACAACATTAACAACAATCCAAGAGATCAACAATTCAACAGACTCACAGCAGCTGCTGCTGTTTCCAAGCTCCACAAAATGTGGCATATCATGTCATGGGTCTTGTCACTTTGCTCTTGCAACTGGATCGGAATTGAGGCTCGAAGAACAAGCATCGAAAGTTTGCATATTTTTTTTTTTTTTTGCACAAGGGCAGCTGTTGGGAATGGAATTTGCTTTTTTTTATATTTTTATTTTTATTTTTTGTGGCCTGAAAGCTTCTAAGTTGGCATTAAATTACTGCAAGTGTTGTGCCTGTTGGTTCATTTAAATCAGCATCGATTTGTTATTTTTTAAAAATACTTTGAAATATATAACTTTTATTTTACGAGTTTTAAATTAAAGTCTGAAAATTATAATTTTAAATAATAATAACAAAATAAAAAAATCAATAAATTTGACCTGGTAGCTAACACTCTTTAATTGTATTAGCTTAAGAATATATTTGTTAACCTTCTTCTTAATAATAAAAATAATAAAAAATACATTTTAAAAATAATTTTTATTAATTTTAAATTTTTGCTCCAAAAATATGCTTCAAAATGGTTTAAAAATTATTTAAAAATCATTTTTATTTATTTTTAATTTTTGCTTCAAAAATAGGCTTCAAAATGGTTCTATAAAGTTTTAGTAGCTAAATTTCATAAGTTCAATATTTTTGCTCATTAATAAGACCAATAGGAACCCAAAGAAAAATATTTAAAAATCATTTAAATTTTTTTAAAAATAAATAATCTATATTTCTTTAATACAAAAATTGTCTTTTTCGTGCCAAAAATTAGTACATTTTATTATTTTTATATTTTAATTATCATTATTTTAATTACACAATTTTAACATGCAAAATTTTGGGCATTTTTGCCCTCTCTAAATTCGATGTGCAGTGTACACATTAAATAATACATTTTATAAGTAAATTCTTAAATAAATATGTGAATTACAAAAAAAAAAAAATCAAAATAAATAAAAAAAAAAATCATAGCTATGAATTAATTAAATTAAATATTAAATATACATGAACTGTTCTGGAAAATTTCCAGGTTTTACAAAAAAAAAAAAATTGGGCGGGCAAGTGATTTTTTTATAATTAGAATTTTCCTTAATTAAATAGCTCTATTTCTCCTTTCTCCATTAATTAAATAGCTCAATTTTATTGTCCGTTTGGTCCGTTTCGTATTCCCTTTTTAGTTAATTATTTTCTGGTTTTTTTCCTTGATCTACTTAATGCCAACCTTTGATTCGTTCCATGGAACTTCTTTGGAACAAATCGCCACAACTCTAGACAGGCTTAGAGACCAGGGGAGCAGAGTGGGCGCAGAATCATGGTCAAAATGGACGCAGCTTATTTGCGGTTGGCAGTCAAAAAAAAAAAAACAAAAAAAAACTTAAGAATTTCGATAAAGTCCGAGACAACAACAAGACATCTTCTCAATCGATGGAGAGGCAACTTGAATGCTACTTTTGGGCCAACAAAAAAACAACAACAATAACAATAACAACAACAACAAAAAAACAATGTTGCAGAGCGCCTGCTGTAATGGGAACGAGTATTTTTGACCTCAAATTTAGTTGGCTCGAATGTCGCTGGAGAAACAAAAGTGAAATTTTTCTCGTGTGGGTTCAGAACTAGCAGCAAAAAAAATATATAAACTCTGTGGAAAAAAAAAGAAGAAATGAAATCGAAGCGAGCAAAGTTTGTTTGCCCGTCAACTACTATATAGTAGTATGTATATGCACTTGAAGAAAAAGTGTTAAAAAACAAAATTTAAAAAAAAAAAAATAAAATAAAAAATTTTTAAAAATTATATAAATTTATTTTGTTACGAAAAAATAATAATGAAATGGATAATGAATTTTTAAAACATTGCTATGGAAAAAAAGGGATTTAAATATTTAAGCATATTCATGTGTAAAAAAAATTAAAAAGGAGAAAAAAATAAAAACGAAAATAAAATTAAAAAATTAAAATCAAGAAAAATTATGTACAAAAACTTAACATGAAATTTATTTCATTTTTTATAGTTTTCCAACTGAAATCGAGAAAGGTTAAGGTTTACTTATGAGAATTTATAAACAAATTAAGTTTCTACAGTTTAAAAATAGACTTCCAAAAAAAATTTAAATTTTATTTTAAAGAAAAAAAAAAAGTTCTTTTTATAAATATTAAAAATATAAAAAACTGAGCTGCATGGAATTCAGTTCAACTTTATTTAAAAAAAAATTTTCTTTGTATTTTTTTTGGAAACTATAGAAAGAAAGGCTTTTAAATATTTAAGCATACTGATGTGTAGAAAAAATAAAAACGAAAATAAAATTGAGAGTAAAAATAAAGAAAAATTATGCACAAAAATTAAATATGAAATTTATAAATTTTTTTATATTTTTCCAACTGAAATCGAAGAAGGTGAAGTGTGAAGAAATTAAAATCATTAAAAACAAAACAAGCTTATAGTTCAAAAATTTACTGTTAACAAAGTATAAAATATATATTAAAAGAAAATTTGTTATTTATAAATAAAAAAATAAAAATAAAAAAAACAGAGCTGTAATAAAATAAATACCCTTATATAAAATATAAAAAAAATATTAAAAACATTTTACTAGAAATTCGAATTTATTTATTCTCAGAGTATAAACGGCATAATGAACTGTTTTTTTCTTTAGTGAAAAAGCAGTTAATAAATGTAATGTAAAAAAAAAACAATATATGAAACTTAGCCGTAGCGAAATTAATCCATTTTATAATTGAAAAATAAATAAAATTTAAATTGTGTATATATATTTGTTGGCGCCTTCAATGTTGTTAATGTTTATATTTTTGCAATTGAGTTAATTGGGTAAATATTTAATATTTATTAAAAATGTTTTTATCTATTTTCTTTCATTCTCAAAAATGTAAAGTAACTTTTGCTCAGTGTACAAATGGCCAACGGCACTTGCCGCCAAATGCAATTTCACCTGGGCCTTCTCTGTGTTAATTAATTAACCCAGGTAAAGCTCATAAAGAAATGCCACTCTATGAGCATATTATAGGGTATATATATTATACATGTGCCCATGGCCAAAGTGCATATGTTAACCCCAAAGTGTCTGGGAGAGAATTGAAACAAAAGGTGAAACTCTTGTTGCACCTGTCGCAAGGTAAATTATATTGTTGTTGTTGTTGCAATTATTTGTTATAATTTTTTTCTTTATATTTTTTATTTTTTTTTCATTTTTCCTTTAACAAAAAATGCAAAGCATTGACGGTTTTCAGTTAAACAGAACTGGAAGTTGGCCAAGCTAAAGAGTCGAAACGGCGGCGCAAGTTCAAAGAGGACGGGCTCAAACAATTTAGCTGGAATCTGGCTAGAATTTAGCGCTGCCAGGCGGCATTGTTGCTGTTCTTTGTTGCTGCTGTTGTTGTTTTTGTTCTTATTGTTGTTGGCATTAATTAATTGCAGAGTCCGTCGAGTTGAGAAACGAGTTCGACGTTGCAAGTTAGAAAACTAATGAGCGTTAAGCGCTCGCTATGCCAATGAAAATGAAACAGAAAATAAAGAAAGCACAAATAGGAGCACATACAGCTACTAAGAAAAACTAAATATATTTTTATTTTAAAAATAATTTTAAAAAATATATATATAAAAATGTTCTTCATAAAACTAAAAAAAAAAAAAAAAAAAAAATTTTTTTTTAAGAATTTTATGAAATTTTATTCATAATATTTTCAGAAAAAAAAAAAAAAAATATGGAGTCTGATATAAAAATCATACAAGCAACTCAATATATATAGAGTACCTTTGATTAAAAAAATTTAAAAAAAAAAAAACAAATTTATATTAATATACAAAAAAAACAAAAATTCTTAAAAAACATTTAAAAAATAAAGACAGAAAATTTTTTGAAAAGAATTTTATGAAATTTTATACATAATATTTTCAGACCCAAAAAAAAAAACTATGGAGACTTAAATAAAATCTCATACAAGCAACTAAATATATTAGAGTACTTTTGATTAAATAAAAATAAAAAATTAAAAAGAAATTTATAAATATATATAACACAACTTGCCGACTTTTAAATAAAATAATTTAATTTATTTACAGCTACGAGTTGACCCAAAAATAGATTAAATTAATGGGAACTTTGGAGTCATACGCAAATGAGAAAAATGTTATCGAATGTAGAACAATTAAATGTTTGTTTTCACTACCAATTTCCACAAAAATATTTCAAATTAATTTGGAACTTTGAGATTAATTTTATTGAGCAATTGTAGAAGAAATGTCAATAAAAAAAAAAAAAATTGACAAAAATTATCAGCTTTTTTACGCAGATTTTTCGCTCAACATTTAAGCCTTTTTTCGACATTTTGCTCACCAAAAACAGCTTTTTTTAAATCAGAAAAGTTGGCCCAAAAAAAAATATATATAATTTGCAAAAATTCAGCGTGCAAACTGGTAAACCAAGCAAATGGCAGATATCCTATGTCTACATTAAATAATTTAAAATAAGTAAATTAGAAAATTATAATAAAAATATTATTATATCTGATTTGCTTATGGCCAGCTCACTTAATGGCACTATACATATGCTTAAACCACTTGTGAATTTTAAGCGCATATCATACAAAATACGCAATATAAAGAAATTCTGTTACATTTTTTGTTGCAAAAAAAATTTTATTCAAGTTTTCGGGCATAAACTTGGTATTACAAATATTTTCAAACATTTTAAACAAAAATTTAAATATAATTTTATTTTTAATAAAATTTTAAATTTGAAGCGTATATAAAGTATATTTATTTAACTGTTTTAATTTAACAGACAAATCTCTAGTAAATTTAATTAATTTCAAAAGTTCTAGCAAACCCAAATCTTTATTTACAGGGTATCTTAAAAAAAAAAACTGAGGCGTTTGCTATCGCCGCCCTAATTGCGCAACTCGAAGCTCTGTTTTGTTGTTGATCTCTTTGGCAAAATATGCGCTCATTTCCGTGGCTCGAAACGAAAGCCGGACAGCGGCAAAACAGTTCACGGAAATGTGGCAGCAATTAAGATCCATGGCTTAAACACTCAACAAAACTTGGCCAAATGATCAGTTTGTATCAGTTAGCTGCAGTTGAACAGCTCAACAGCTTCACGCTCACCACTTGAACTTTACATTTATGAAGGGCCAAAAAAAAAAAATAAAATTCCAATGCAGCGGCATCAAGTGTTTTGGCTGAATCGACAAAAAAAATAATATCAAAATATGTAAGAAGGTTGTAATTGAAAGTGTCAGACTGCGTTATACTCTGTTTGTCAGTTGTCTGCCGAATCATTTGATGGATGTAATTTATTATAAAAAAAGAAAAATAATCTTTATGATGTTTACCACAATATTATTTCATTTTATTTTATATTACATTTTATTTTATTTGAATTGATTTATTAATTTTATTTATATTTTATTTCATAATATCAAATTATTGATCCAAAAATAATACAACAATCATTCTTTCATTTTATTTTATATTACATTTTATTTTATTTTTCTTGATTTTTTAATTTTATTTATATTTTATTTCATAATATCAAATTATTGATCCAAAAACAATGTCAGATAATTATTATAATTTGATGAATGTAATTTTTTTTTTTATAAAAATGTTTTTAATTATTGCCACAACTATATTTTATTTTATTTTATTTTTATTGATTATTATTTTTGTCAGTTGCCTGTCAGTTAATTTGATGGATTTAATTTTTTTTTATTTATAAAAATGTTTTTAATTATTGCGACACAACAATATTTTATTTTATTTTGAATTTTATTTTATTTTATTTTATTTTAATTGATTTATTCATTTTATTTATATTTTATTTTATAATATAAAATTATTGATCCAAAAACAATGTCAGATAATTATTATAATTTGATGGATGTAATTTTTTTTTATTTATAAAAATGTTTTTAATTATTGCCACAACAATATATTATTTTATTTAGAATTTTATTTTATTTTAATTGATTTAATAATATTATTTTTGTCATCTGCCTGTCAGTTATTTGTATTGATGTAATTTATTTTATTTTATTTTTAATTTTATTTTATTTTATTTTAATTGATTTATTAATATTATTTATATTTTGTTTCAATATATAAAATGATTGATCCAAAAACAATACAACAATAATTTTTTATTTTTAATTTTTTTTATAATAATCTTTATGATGTTTAATTTTAATTTTTATTTTATTTTTATTTTATATGATTTATTCATTTTATTTATAATTATTGATCCAAAAACAATGTCAGATTATGGATGGATGCAATTTATTTTTTATTTATAAAAATGTTTTTAATTTTTGCCACAAAAATAATTTATTTTATTTTCAAAAAAATTTCATATTATTTTATTTATTAAATTTATTTATTTATTTTATCAAAAACAATAATTATTATAATTATATTTTTTAAAATTACACAAACTAATTAAACTCTCTTTCGCCTTTCCCTTACATAGAGTATAAAAACATTTAAAGCGACGACTGCGTAACCTCTTACATCTAAAACCAAAATATTTTTTTGTACATTTCTATGGAAATCTGCGCATTCATCGGAAAAAAAATGATAGACAATAAAAAAATAAAAATAATAAAAAAAAAAGAAAATAATAATGTCGATGGTAAGCGACCTTCGTCAAGATGGGGGCTGAGAGCATTACAGTTTGTTTTGTCAGCGCAGCAAGTGGGCGTGGCTGCAATTAATTTGATTGCAGCTATAAATAGCCAAGAGAGTTGCAAGCGACTCTGCCACGCCCACAAGGCACAATAAATACAAAAAAAAAAAAAGAAAAGGCGACGCTTGGAATGCGCCTAATCGATGCAAAAAAATCGCCCCAAAACTTGTTCTAAGCTTCAGAAAATGCAGATGGGCTGCTTGGTCTAGGCCTGGGCTGGCTCTCTGGGACCACCATCAATGGGTTTGTGCATCTTTCTAGATGGAGTCATGTCTAATAACTGAAAAATAGATTCTAGATGACTTAATATCCGTAGAAGGTATTCCGGAGTTTTAACTAATAAAAAAAAATTAGAGTAAAAAAGTTCCAACAATTTTAAAAAGTCACAATATATCATAATTCAATTGATCGATAAGAATATCAAAAAAATAATGTTAACTCTATGTTATATATTTTGCAATAAAAATCAAGATTAAATTAATTTAAAAAAAAAACAAAAAAAATAAATAAGTATTTCCAATCATAATTCAATAGATCAATAAGAATATCATAAAATAGAATTAATTAATTTTGTTATATATATTTTGCATTAAAAACTAACATTAAATTATAACAAAAAAGAAAGGAAAATAATAATAAATTATTTCCAATTTTTTCCTATTAATAAAAAAAATTTCAATAAATTTTTATTTTTTATTTTCATTCCAAATATTAGCAAAAATCAAAACTTTGAACTTTTTTCTTAAGCTGAAAGTTATTTATTTTGCAGTTTTATTTTGAGGAATAAAATATAATTTTTATATTTAACATTTATTTTGGAAATTAAAAAATTAACATTTTATTAGAATTTCTATTTTAAAATTAAAAATAATAATTGTCAAACCTTAGTGCTAAAATCAAGAGTTCAAACAAAAATCAGAAACACGAAAAAAAAATTTGACTCGAAATTTTATTTTTATATTTTAAGAATTCAAAATTAAAATTTTTTAGAATATCCATTTCAAAATCAAAAATAATATTTGTAAAATTTAATATTATATTAATCAATAATAAAAGTTAAAACAAAAAACAGAAACACGATGAAAACTATAAATGAACTATATGAATTCAGAAAAATATTCAAGTTTGTGGATAATATTTTTATTTTTTATTAAAAAACAATAAAAACAAGGCTCATCTCTAGTTCAGCTTATTCTCAGCCCAGCTGAGCGCCAAAAGGCAAAAAACTGTAGCCATTCTGGCCAAGAATGCTTTTGGCCAGCATGCAAAAAGACCGATGATTAATCAACGCCCCCCTATACAAGAATTTAAAAGACAACCAAAAAAAAAAAAAAGAAAAAAAAAAAATGAGAAAACAGAGAAGAAAAAAAACACATCTAAAATTGTAGCTACATTGCACAGTGATAAGGTCAGCGCTGTTCCAATTCACATACTTAAAGAATTGCTGCGATCTGTGAGTTCTTCAATCTTCAATCTTCAAGATACAAAACAAATTACCTCGCTGCCTCCTCCCCCTGCTGGACATTCACATTTGTGGTTCTTGGAGTATTTCCATTCTGTTTTTTTTATTTTTCTCTACTTTTTCTCTATTTTTTTTGCTTTTTTTATTTCATAACCCATTTTCTCTCTTCGTGCACGCTTCGAGGCAACATTTAATTGATCGGATTCACTTTGATTGATCGGATCGTCGCTGTTGATAATGGTACCGTTAATTTGGTAAATTATTTTGCATTTAAACGCAAAAAGCAATCCATTTTCATTGTGCCAACGATGATAATGATGATGATCATCATGATGATGCCATCACAGCTTTACTTACAATAAATAAAAAAATAAAAAAAAAACTATAATTCAGTTAAGGTTAATGGGTGACGGGCATATCGTATAATATAATACTTCTAATACCATAAAGAACTTTAGCAAATGGAACTGTATATGACTGGAAATAGAAGGGCATAAAGTAGAAGCAGAGGAAATTCAATAGAAATTAATAATAAAAAAGAATGTGCGTTATTATTGAATTTCTAAAAATAAATATTATTTTAGAAGAACATAAAAAAGAGATGCCTAATCATTAAAAAGGTTCTCAACAGCACATAATAACCGTTAAGTCTTTACTATTAATAGATTATTACTCTATGAAATTCTAATACATATAGCATAAATATTATTCTTTTTTTAATGAATAAGAATAAGCAACAATAGAACAAATTCTTTCATTATATTAATCTGCAGTCAGACAAAGAATAATAATACATATAAGGCAATGCTGTAATAAATATTCCGCACCTTAAACTTTTGCATTAACAATTATTTATTTAAAGCCAAGCAACCTTAATAAGATTTTTTCTGTCTTTGCTAATCAGAAAATTTTCATGATTTTATGAAATATT
>JAWNNH010000274.1:0-67756 GCA_035043045.1 Hirtodrosophila alboralis | reverse complement strand
ATTTGAGACAACAGCTGCTTGGGTTTTTGGGCAAAACGGAACTCAGCCGCGAATGAGTTAACAAAAATGAAAGGCTTTTTGGAATGTGTTTGTCTCAAAAAACTTGGAACAGCTGGTGCCAAGTGGGCGTGAAAAGTGCTCAAATATGATGATGTTAATGTTGAAGGTTAATGCTTAAAGTATTTCAAATGCAGCTTAGCAAAAAACAAAAGGGTTCCCACACAACAGCTGTTGCCTAAGGAAACGGCCCTGAAAACTTACAGAATGTCAGGATATGGATATATAAACGCAAATTAATCTATTTTCGAACAATTTTAAAGGTGTTCTAATTGAATTTTCATAAAGTCTCATAAGTCTAAGACGTATTTTTGATTAAGCAATTTATGTACAGCCGCAAATAATTAAGCCGAACAGAGGAGAACAGAACAGAAAGTGTGGAAATTTAGTTTGTGGCTTTCGTTGCTACAGCAGCTCTTTGCAAATTGCCATAAAGATACTTTTAATTGCTACTAAGTGCCAGCAGAGCCAACATTCGCACTTATCTAGCCCCAAGGCAAATGAAACACAGCAACTTTCCCGGAAAGCCAGCCAAACTCTCTAAAGGCAAAAGATGTGCCCTCAGCTGAGTTATAGTTACGGCAATTGTTGCTGTTGTTGCTGGAAAAAGTCTGTAAAATGTTGCTTGATTTGAAAGTTAATGAGCTGTAAAAGTGTAGTGTAGCTAGATTTAAAAGTTGAACTACTGTAAGTTAAGTGTTTTGGGAACGACAAACGAAGAAACTCTGGCAATCAATTCATACATTTTCATTACAATTGAGCGCATTGTTAAACACTGCAAAACTTATTAAAGCTGGTAAAACAGAACTTGGCATTAAAATTGTGTGTATAAGAATTGAAAATTTCAAAAATTAATTAATTACAAAAAATAATCAAAAATGAAATATTTTTCATAGTTAGGAAACAAGAGTACTGATCTTAAAAAAATCACAACTGAAAAAAATTATCTAGATAAATGGGAAAATCTTAGATATACTAACTCAGGATGCGGGATAAATTTTTATTTTTTATATTTTTATTATAAAAATTAATTTTATCTGTTTTTTAAATCTTTTTATAGTAAACTCTATATAGTTATAAATATTATAGCCTAAAATTACATAAATCTATAATACTTGAATTAAATATATTTATAAAACAATTGAAAGGGCAGCTTAAAATATTTAAATATTTTTTTGGCATTTTAACTCACTATGTTTATAATTTTTTTAATTTATTCTTTCCTTTAAATAATAAATTTCTTATGTTTAATTTTTCTTGTAGAAAATTTCCAAAAAATATTCACAGCATTCTTCAAGGTACAAGCTCAGTATGATTTAAAATATAATTTATTATCAGGATAGGGAAAATTATGTCATTCTAAAAATAAATAAATATATAAAATTTATGTTTTTTATTTAAAAATTTTGCGTTGAAAACAAAGTTTTATATACTTTAGAGTTGATATTCAAATTGCAAAATTCTACCTTTAGAACACATGATTAATTTCAGGGTTTCGATCTAATTTGTTTAGTGTGTTTGTAGGGAGTGTCCCAATTTAATTTGTAAATTTGTTTAATTTTATAAAGCACCTTATAGTAAAAAAAAAAATAAATATTAAAAAAATTATAAATTTATTCTATATTTTTCAATTTAAAAATTTGCGCTCTAGAGTTAGATTTTTCTGCGAGAGATAAAGCTCTTAAGTTCGAAAATTAAATATAGAAAAACAATAAATACTTAAAGCTTTGCTTATAAATATATTTTTGCTGCAAAATCGTTGTAGTTTCAACTAGATGGTTTTCTGAAACTTAAATTTAACTTTTCTGCAGGCTTGCATTTCATCTCATCTTGTATTAACAAATTCTACACACACATACACACACACATAAACTCTCTGGCAATTTAACTAATGTACGCTTAAAGTTTCCAATCTGCACAGGAAGTCAAACAACAACAGGAAACCAATTGGTTGTGTGGCCAAAAACGCGACGCCAACATTCCGATAGAGTCAACAAGGCAAAGTTTTGTTGTTATTTTAAGTTCAGTTTTCTTTATTTTTTTTACTTTTTTAAAAGAGAATTTAATCAAAAGTTGACTGAAGTTCGGTTAGGGTTTCAAGTTCAACGTGTGCTGTTGCATTTTAAATAAACACACAAAAAATAAGGAAAAAATTAAAGAAAGAAAGTCTTTGCACAAACCAAACAATATGTCGCAACATTTCACATCGATATTTGAGAATCTGCGCTTTGTGACCATCAAACGTACTTCAAATGCGCAGCAACAACGCCAACAACAACAGCAGCAGCAACAGCAACAGCAGCAGCAGCAGCAGCAACAACAACAATCATCACCGTTGCCCACAGCAAAAGGAACGCCCATTGAACAAAACAAAATCAAATTCCAAGCACAGGCAACTCCAACGCTAAATGGCAATGGGCTCTTGAGCACAAATTCTGATGGCATCTCTGCCAGCAGCTGCCCTGAAGTGGACCACAGTCGAAGTGCAGCTGCCGGAGGAGCAGCAGCTGGAGCAGGTGGTGGCGGGGGTGGGGGTGCTGCTGGTGGCAGTGGCGGCGGCACGCCATTGAAACACCACAAACGTTCCAGCATCACCACAACCTCCCCGCAACCGGGTCGCGAACGTCGTGGCACCAACACCAGCATTGTTGTGGAATTGGATGATGGTGTTGGTGGTGGTGGTGTTGGTGGTGCGGCTCAGGGTGGTGTCATCAATGCGGTTGGCGCCTCGGGCAGCGGCACTGCATCCAGCAAAAGTTCGCGTGAACTTTCGCCCTCGCCCAAAAATCAACAGCCAAGAAAAATGTCGCAGGATTATCGTCCGCGTGCCGGCAGGTAAGCATTAAATTCTACATTTATCATACCCACATATTGCACCTAAATAAATTGGATGCTGCATGAATGTGCAGGTGGAAATGCACGAATGAGCGAATTGGAAAATTTAGACAATCAAGACAATTTTCATTTTCGATATAAATTGTTGGTGAAATTAAACCCAAAAACGTTTAAATATTTCGCTTAAAGAGTTTTGTCTTTGATTTAGTGAAATTAATTATTTAAAAAATGGAAAGGCTTTATTTCTATATACATTTTATTTTTGTTTTTACTTTATTTCCATATTGCATTTTGATACTGATTTAATATTAAGTTAGTATAATATTGCATTTAATTTAATTTGGGAAAGTAAGGCGCTTTTTTTTTTTTGGATTTTTTAATATAATTCTTATTGCTTCCTTATCTATTCATTTTAATATATTTCTATATTGCATTTAATTTAATTTTAGAAAATAAGGCATTCTCTTGAATTTTTGAATGTTATTCTTATTGCTTCCTTTTCCTTTTTCATTTCTAATTCTTTTTCTATCTATTCATATTAAATAAAAAATAGAAACATTTACTAAGTTATTTCTCTAGATTGCTTAGACATATTTGTGAAAATTAATATATTTTGCGAAATTGGCATTTATTACCACTCTTATGGCTATGTCTATATTGAATTACTTTTATTAACTTTAATATCTAACAATTAAACGAATTCGCAGTCTGAAATCTTAAGTTTTTTAAATAAAATATTTGAGATAACTGGTGGAAAAACATTTGTTTAAATTAATTTCTGTTAGTACTTTTTTTTATTTATTAATTTTAAACAGATATATTTTAAGTTATTTGTGTCTGTACAAAATAAGGAATCTCAGTGATTTTTTTCTGAGTATTTCTGAGAAGTTTTCTTCAATTATTATGATCCATTCAAACTATTATTAATGTATTATTATCTATCACGTGATTTGAAATTAGAAACAATTTTATTTTTTTTTATTGCATGTGTTTTTATTTATTTTATTTTTTAAGATTAATTTATGTAGTTTAGGTAAAAAAATAGTATCATTAAATAATTCTCCCAAAGCAAAAAAAAAGTGATTTGAAAAATAAACAACTATTCATTCTACCAATTACAAAAATCTATCTGTGTTTAAATTACTTTCAATAGAAATAATATATATATTTTTAATCTTTGCAGTTTTATGCACCTGGATGACGAGGGACGCAGTTTGCTGATGCGTAAACCAATGCGTCTGAAGAATATTGAGGGCAGACCAGAGGTGTATGATACACTACACTGCAAGGGCAAAGAGGTGAGTCACGTTTGAATTACTTTTTACGGGTCCATAATTAGCACGTGGCACGTGGCAAGTGTATCTTTGCATTAGTCTCTAGGCCAAGTTGCCGTCGGGTCTTTTTGGACTTGTTCTAGAACACACGAATGAATGTGCAATAAAAAAGACTGTAAAACAATTCACAGCATGTTCATTTTTTTCTTCAGAGTGCGTTTTCAAAAAAGTTTTTTTCCAGAGAATTTCAGTGGAAAAAAAAAACTTTGAATACTTGTAGGAGTTATTTAATACTCATGATGCTGCTAGTTGGCCATGTAATTGTTTGAATGTGTAAGTGGGTGTATATGTGGGTGCATGTGTGGGTGTAAGTGTGTGTTTGTGTTGTTTGTTTGTTTGTCAATGTGTGTGTGCCTGCAATTTTAACATTTACTGCAGTTTGTTATGTAAAAGTTGTTGTTGAAGTGCGTGCCTGGCCAGGATTAAAGGATCCCGCATTTTGTCGACTCCATTGTCGCTTAGAGAGCTCAGCGTAATGAAGTAGCTGCAAATTTTTGTTATAGTATAGAAGTGTGCTTTCAAATTATACACAGCTGGGTATGTGTGTGTTGTGTTGTGTGTGCAAAGTGTGTGTGAGTTCGTGCGGCAAAATTTAGTTGAAACTGTCCTTCGTTGTTATGTTTTGTAATTTTGTGTTGTGGTCAGCAGTGTGTAGGAAAAGAAGTAAAGTTTTCACTTGTATTTAACTTAAAATCTCATGCCTTGAACTTTGAGCGTAACTTAAGGAATTATAAAAGAAATTGTGAAAGAGATATGCTTTGAAATATTTGTATTAAAACTAAGCTCGAAAAAAACAAAGATTTAAGGCATATAACAGCCAAAAGATTTAAATTTAGAACAGAAATTAATTTCGTTTTTAATCAGAATAAATATTGACGTAGATAAGTCATATATCCAAAAAAAAAAAATTACAAGAAAATACGTAGGATGGAAATTGCAATGCTTATCTAAGCTTAGGTGTGGGCAGCCTTGACTTCTTTTAATAGGAATATATGAAGGTTTCAAGGCCAAAACCAGCTCTGTGGGATTAATATTCAGGGTAATATATTTCAGAGAGAGATAATTATCATTAGGAGAAAATGAAAAAAAATTGTGGGTGTTTCATAACAGGGAGAAAGTTTTTTGGAGGCGAAAGGCGAAGGCGTTTAACATGGTCATTAAGAAACATATAATTAGAAACATTTAATTAGATTGTATTTTATTTTTTAATTGGGAAAAATATAGACATCATGTCAGTATTCGAAAATAGGTGAATTTTTTTTTAATAAGCATTATATTTCATAAGAAACTACTCGTAGCTTAAGGTGCCTAAACATCAGAGCATATTTAAGTTAAGATTAAATGAAATGGAGCTGAAAGCTCAAAAATCCAAAGACTCCAATTTAGCTCAATTATTTCCATCATTATGATATTTTGCTTAAAGCTTTTATTGTTACGTATAATCTAATTATAATAAAACAATTTAAAGTTCTCCGCTCAGCTAATTTTCCTTTGGCTTGACTTCATAATCATTTTGATTTCCTTTAATTGGGTTCCTTATTATTTGGTTTGTTCTCTCTCACAAACTAGTTGATGTTTTTTATTGTCATGCTTTTTGGAAAGAATAATCAAATTTTAATTTAAATAATCTTAAATTACGTAGCACTCAGCAACTAATGTCATTAAGCTGAAGGTCTGGATATGAAATTCTTTTTAATTTTGTATAATGAGGCCTGACATTTGAATGTAGTTAAAATTGCAAATATAATTCCCTTTGTTAACTTATATAACTTGATAAATTATTTTGTCTATTGCATAATTTAATTGGCACACATAATTTGGCTGATCCAGCAATTGTGACTTTGGACTGCGATTTAAAACTCATTAGGCCACAAAAGGACTGTGGCAAGGAGGAGGAGCAGGAGTAGAAACTGAAGGTGGAGGTTAAGGTAGAGGTTGAGAGGTTCATTGCATAAGCGGAAAAGACGTCGACGTGTTGGCATTAAAGTTGGCAACTAACCTCAATTAGCTGAAGCTGCCCCATGCGACAGTTGCCATTGCTGTTGCTGTTGCAGTTGCAATTGTTGTTGTTGTTGTTGTTGCAGTTGCCTTTTGCTAATTAAGTCAGCGTCTACAGTCAACGGAAATGGTGCTACGAATCCTTTTTTGCAATCAAATTTCATTGCATTGCTCTCTACCCAACCCCTCTCAGCTCAGCCTCTGCAATTTTAGTGCTGCATTTGTGCATAAAATTATGCAATGCGAAAATATTTGCGTTTACTCGTTGCCATTTGGTTGCAGCAGCGACATCTCAGCTTTGGGGCAAAATAAAACCCCCATTCAACACTTTTCCACTTGCCATGCAAATTTTCCCACCTGCTATAATTATAATAAGCGCGCGAAAATGCCCGCCAGCTTCATTTTATAGATGTTATAACAGCCGCCACTTTAAGCAAATTAAACTTGATGTCCTGTTTCCAAGGATTTGCAGACAGAAATTTCTTAAATGGCCTCTCACTTATTGTTGGTTTTATATTCATTGCCTTAAACTATGAAGTCCAAGTTTTATGTTTATTTTGGGTTTCGTTTTGAATCCATATGCGTGCTGCCTCTTCGTTTTTATGAGTTGAAACTTTCAACTATATAACACTTAATTCCATGTGTGAAATATTCATGGCACGTGGCATAAAAATGGCTTTATTTTTTGGCACTAGTTATGGCCAACTATGCAACTGGCAGCGGCAGTTAAAATCAAATATTTTGAACTGGGTTGAGTATACTCAATTGGAAGATATCTTAGAGGTTTTATTATAATAAATAATTATTTATGAATTTTAAGTAATTTGAATTAGATTCACACAAAAGCTTGGAAAGTGAATGTTTTTTTTTTTTATTTATTTATTTTATTTTTTTATTTTTATTTATTTTTTTTTTTATATTTTTATTTATTTATTTTTTTTTTTTTGGTAACGAGAATTTGCCAAAAACTTCGAATCTATATACATTAAACTTTCCATATAAAAATAAATGATCAGAAGGCTTTTTCTACTGATTTTGATTATTCTGAATTTAGCTTAAGGACAGGTATAAAGTATTTTTTATAGGGCATGTTGAGACTCTCTAGTTGATTCTACATCCTATTCCTAAGAGAACAGATACAGAGAAGATTTACACAATTAAATAATGATACGAATTATATTATTATTTTTATAAAACGCAGCGAATCGGCCTTTAAAGGCGGCAAATCCGTTTTACATTTATTCATGTTTACAGGGTAACAAAAGTATACAACATATTTTTTGTTTGCTGTAAATTTATTTTAATTTCATTTGTTTGCTGCATTTTAATGTAAATTTTGTGCAATTTTCCATTGCAATTTTCTTTATATACAAAGTGAGCGAAAAAGTTGCTGCTCAGCCAGAGTATAAACAGTAAAAGGTGAAAGCAAAAATAGCCACAGAAGTTAAGAACTACAAATAATTTCTATTTTGTTTTATTTAAATTGTGGTATGCCAAGTGACTTGGCTACTTAGTTTCAGGAAGTTGTTAAGTCAGTAAAGTAATAAAGTTAGCAAGTTTTTAAATTAATTTATTTACATGATTTATTTGAAACTTAAGACCATAAGTTAATGTTAATACAGTTGATATATTTATGTTTTTTCTTGCGTATTCTAGCCTTGTGACACATATTCGTATTTTAATAAGGAATGCCTAACTGGTCGTGTAATGTTCTGTAGACTATTTTAAAAGAAATAATTTCATTTATATTACAAGGTAATATTGTGGCACACACATGGTGGACTTCCACGTTCATCTCTATAATAAATACCCTTACCTAATAAAAGCGCATTTGCAATTCGTCTCATTACAAACAACAGCTGGCAGCACTTTTAACACTTTTTTGCGTCTTTTGGAGGCGCATAAATTTAACATAATATATAACACGGAAAAGAAAAACAAACAAACAAAAAAATTTGCAAATTTGGCGCGAACAAGGCGCACATCAGGAATATAATTCTTGCTGCATCCTTGTATTCTACTCCTTTGGTAGCTATCAAGGATATTGGGCACGTGGCGTTGAGACAAACCCAAACTTATATGCCAAACTTTAAACGCTTTGATGTGTGGGTGGATTTGTTTTGTCAGCTTCATATACTCTTGCAAAATGGCTAGTATTAATTTGTCATGAAATTTGTAAGGTTTTAATAGAGATTCGATTTTTTAAAGTATATATAATATCATAGTTATAATTTTGATCAGAAATAGTAGAAAATTAGTCTATCCATTTTTAATTTATCTTTATTTTGACTTGCGTCAGATGCTACCTTTTATATCATATACGTAAGTCAGACCTTTGTGAATCGGATTAATGAATTTTATATCTGCCATGAAAACAATCGGTTAAAAAATAATTTTAAGTGTGGAAAACCATTTTGTTTTAAAAATATCTTAGCTTGGACACAAATTTGTATATTGAGATAAAAACTTTGATTTTTCTTTCTAAATCTACATAAGGCTGTCACAGGAACTAAAGATTATTATAAATACCATCTAATTTGTAATTCATATCTCAACTGAGCTGAGAGAATGCGTGCTTAATTTTATTTTAAAAAATTCGATAAAATTTATTTAATTACTGAATTACATAATATATTTTGGCATAGATAGAATATGTATTGTTGAATATAGATCCTAGCATTTTTCTGCAAGGGTATTCAATATTCGGCAGCTGTTCTTTGTTGTGTGTGTGTGTATATTTATTTGAGACACTGCAAGCTGCAACAATTTCCGTTTCCGGCGCAGTGGCAAGTTTTACTCGCGACTGTCGCCTCGTTGTGGTTGTTGTTGTTGCTGCTTTGTGTTTATATTTACATAAAACAATTTTGAGAACTTTGTTGTGTGTGTGTGAAGGACTCTAACCAGTTAATGGGTGTGGCAAAATGGGCGCAAACTGCAGTAGAAGCTTGCAATTATTTACATTTGACGCTGGCAGCCAAATTCATTTGCCAGTTTGTGCTGAGATCTTTCTGTAATGAAAATGTCGCCTAGCCGCAATTTTCTGTTGGTTTTCGTTTTTAGTTGCCTTATGAGATTTTTCCACTTTGAATGCTAGAAAAGTTAATTTTCTGGACTTTTGTTAAAACACACATACAAATAAGTTCTACATTGAGGTGTGCAGTTGTTTGGCATCTAAAACCTTGCCTTGGCTTGAATAATAACTTTCCAAGTTGTTGCTAAATAAATTTTGTAATGTAAGCCAGGTGGGTGTGTGTGTGTGTTAGTTTGTTTATATGTATTGCTATTTGCATTGTGCATAAATTTGTCCCGTGCAGTTGAAAATTTTGGCAAAAAAGTTTATGCCAGGCACACAACGTGGAATCCTGAGAAAAATATATGTGGTTAAACTTAAAAAGTTAAAACAGACTTTTATTGTGGTTAAGGCGCTTCGAGAGCTTCATAAACTAACAACAAAGAGATTTATAGTGTGGTTTTATTAACTCGAAATTTAATATGCAATATAGCAGAAGGTGTAAAAAAGTTTGCAACATTAATAGGATATTTGGCCAAGGCTTCTCTGTATGCAAATATTTGTTAGCTTTTATAAATTCATGGATTATTTTGCGTATTATTTTTTTTGTGTAATAAATACTCAAAAGTTTTTAGGACTCAGTTTAATATTTTGTACATATTTAAAAGCTTCTATAGATTTATGGAAATATTGGTAATTTAAATTTTATTAGCTTTGTAAACTAATCAATAAACTAAGCTTTAGAATCAAAAGTTTTATTGGACATATTGATGGTGTATTTTAAAATAATTTTATTTTATATTGACTCTAAAAAAATGTTCAAAATTTATCATTTAATTTAACTTGATTATGTAAAAAATATTATTTATTAACAAATATCTCAATATTATTTAGTTTAATTTACTATTTAGTATACTAGGCTGTGTTAATAATAAAAATAAACTTTAAAAAGTTCTGCAACTTCAGGAATATTTAATATGTCCTTAATTATGCCACATAATTCATTTAAATTTTAAAATTTTTGTTAAATGTCAAACAACAACTTTAAAAATCATAAGCGTCCTTATGGCGTATGTGTGATGTAATTTTCACAAGCAAAATAACAACGAGAAGAAGCTGGTAAAAACCACTTGAGCGTTTTATGAGGGCCAATTCGCTTTTCTCAAGCCAATTCAAGAGCTCAACTGCCTGTAAAAACAAACTAATTATGACCGCGGGTAACTTGTTCTTCTGCCATAGCCCGGGACTTGGGCTTCAAGGCGTTGGCTTTGGTGTTGAGTAAATTAAACCGTCGAGAAAAACAAACCGTAAGCCAAGGTAAAGAAAAGCAGCTCACAGCTCACAGCTTCCAGGCAAAGCATTCACAGTTCATATTGCTTTGGTTGATGAGGGGGGGAAGCAGGGGAGTCAAGGTAAATTGAGCATTGCAAGAGCAAAAGACAAACCAGCAAAAGTGTCTTAATCGAGACAAGTGATTAACTAAGAAATACCCTGGTATTGATAGACATTGTGCAATTTAGGGCTTTTAAGAGAAAAGTCAACCTAACAAACTCTAACTATACTCTGGAGTCCCATCAGGGTAATTTTAATTATAGTCTTTTATATACTTCAAGAATTACCAGTCTAAAGATACTCTGCGGCAATTGTGACGCTCTAGAAAACTCTAGAATATTTTGTAGTAAACAAAACCAATCATTAAACAGTTTTTGAATTAATTTTGAATTATTTAATTTTTAGATTTTTACAAGTTAAAATATATTTTTATTATTATATTTTGTTCTTTGGTTTTAGACATAAGTAATAACTCATAAATAAAATAGATCAAAATAAGTCAAAATAATAATAATAATATTAATTTTGAAGCTGTAAAAAGACAGAAAATTTGTATTATGTTTATGTAAGGATATATTAAAAAATATTCGTATTAATTGTTTTAATAAATTTATCATGTAATTTTCATACTAAAAAGTAAATATATATATTTTTTAATAATGTATAAAATATGATCATTATTCGATTCCAGCTTTTTAATTCTAGGTGTTCAATTAAATTATTCATAACACTGACAAAAGTTTAAAAATCTTTAAAATTTGCACAAATTGTAATACCTCTTTTAAGCAGCATATTCCATATATAGGGTATAATTACAGTGACATGCGTCATAAAGAAGCAAAAAAGAAATTGTGCAAGTAAAGCAGAGCAAATGTAACATCGGCAATTGACAGTGAAATGCTTTTTAAACGTGGCCAAAACGTGGTACAGGTTGAAGATTCAGCTTAAGCTGGAAAGTTGTCAGTTCCTTTTTAAATGATGTGCCCTGTGCCATTTTGTTTAATTTCATTTCCATTGAATTGTTGCGCAATTTTTTTTTGTTTTTTGTTGTTGTTGTTTTTGTTGTTGTTGAGGGGCTGGCAACAAGTTGTGGGTGTTCATTTTTATTACCCCGCACGGTTTTTGTTGAGAGTGTCTGGATGTGTCATTCATCTTCATTTGTTGCAGCAATTAGGACAAAATGAAATGAGCAATCAAAAATTTAATTACCAAGATAAGCAATTAAATTTTTAATTAAATTGTCACAACATAAAAACAGCATCTTACCCCACCTATCCATATATACAAAAGTATATGTCTCCAAAAATTATGACTTATTTATTTATCATTTTCGTCCTTTTCTTAGATATTATCCTGCTCGAAGGCCACATGCACGAGCAGCATTATGAACATTGGCACTGCGGCCGTTGAAGCTCGTAAATCGGATTTGGTATTGGAACATGCCAAGGATTTTCTGGATCAATATTTTACCTCCATTAAGCGGTAAGGGTATTATGGACTATATTCCTACCCAAACATTGACAACTTCCTTACCTTCTAGCTCCTCCTCTGTTGCCCATGATACCCGCTGGAAACAGGTGCGACAGAGCATTGAGACAACGGGACATTATCAGCTAACCGAAACGGAGCTAATTTATGGCGCCAAATTAGCCTGGCGAAACTCTTCCCGCTGCATTGGACGTATCCAATGGTCAAAGCTGCAGGTGAGTTTTTGCCACACACTCTATGATTTATAAATGTGGATTTTTAGAAGAATATTTATGAACTAAAGTACTTAACCCAAAAACATTTTTATAGCATTATAAAGTGCTTGAAAGTTGAAGAGAAAAAATAAATGCATATAAATAAGACAGTTTATTTGGGAAGTTATTTAAACTGAATTTGAGTCACTTTTTATTGCCAGTTTGTACATTGAATGAATATTAAAATATTTATTTTAAATTCAGATAACAAATTGTTGTTTGAATTATACTTTAATTCTCTACAGAAATTTATTTTAATTTAAATAAAATTGCATAAAATAAAGTGAAATTAAAGTAAATTAATATATGGATAACAAATTGTTGTAGTTCTTTGAATTATACTTTCATTCTCTACAGAGATTTATATTTCTAAAATAATATTATAAATTAAGGAGAAATTAAAGTGTACATTGGGATTAAACTAAAACTTAATTAAACATTTAAACAAATTGTCAAAATGAGTTTACGCTTGTGCAAAAATTGCTGAAAACGAATAAATTAGATTACAAAAATAAATAAAGAATTAAAATTCTGGTGTAGCAAATAAAATTGATCAAATAAATATTCACACAAATGGTTTATATTGAATATTTATTTTGATAGCTTAATTTAATATTACGTTTTTACATATTTTATGTGTTGAGCCGACTTTCTAGTGATATTGAAGAGCAAAAATTTGGCAGCATATAAGATTTTAAAGTCGAAAATATTTACTTTTAAAAAGTAAGTAGTATATATGAGTATAGAATAAGAGTATATCCCTTAAATTGAAGATTATGTGGGCAAACCTTAACTTGCTTGAGACATAAGCCAATGATTGCCATATATTCGCCACAAATCAGCATAACAATTTATCAAGATACATTAGCCCAAAATGTGTGTAATTTACAAATTTTTTTTTTTATTTTAAACATTTGCAAAATAGTCAAGTAAATTTGTCAGCGCACAAATCACAGAGGCAGTTCTAGCAGGACTTAGTATATGTAGGTTTATGTGGGTGTGTGTGTGTGTGTGTATCTGGGCAACATTATTCAAGATTTATGCGTGTTTCAGCCAAAATGACAAATGCAAAATGCGCACCCAGGGCGTTAAAAAAAAGGCACAAAGTGAAACTGATGAGCGAGAGAGAAAACAAAGCGTATTTGAAATGCAAATCATTGTAAATTATAATTTACAAAATTTTTGGTATCTGCCACACAGAGATTTATTCATACACAAATATATATATATATATATATGAATGTGTATATTATAATAATGACGATCACTAGTTGGCATTACAAAATGTCAGAGTGTGTGCCCAGCAATGTGTGTACAGATTTGCATTTACGCCTGAATGAATTCTCATATGCATATGACAGCCTTAAACAGACGTCACTTTCCCAAAAATTCTACGTCTCTAAAGTCACCTTGAAAATTCACTTAGCTTGAAATATTTATATTGTATACACATGTGTATACGTACATATTTAATGCGATTCGACTATGAGCATCTTACTTACTTATTTCCAAGGAAACGTTATAGTTCTTTTGAATTTAAAAATACTGCTGCATAAGCACTTTTATACCCTGTAATAAAATGTGTTAAGAGGGATGGTAACATATGTAAATGAATTATTAAGAGTCAAATCAATCAAAAGAACATATTTTATACAATAGAAATGAGATTGGTATTAGAAATTTGTTCTTATTTTATCTCAGTCTTTTTTACAAATTAAATCAAATTTTGCACCAGTTTGCTGATTTTAAATAATTTTAATGGATTTATATCTGGCCCCATTTTTACGAACTAATTTTAACATTTCAGTCGATGACTTAATAGTGGATAAACCTAATATTCCTTGGCTTTAAAGAATGATATTTATTAAATGACTAATTTATTTTTTTTAAGAAGCTTTACTTATTTATTTAAGGAATTTTTATACATTGATTTAATAGAAAAAAATAAGTATCAAAAAAATCATCAAAATATATCTTTAATTAAATAAATATAAAGTAATCCTTTCGATGCCTATGTGAAGATGTGACGATTTGTGCCTTCCTTGGCGATTCTCAAAAATTAAATTGAAATTGAATAAAATGGATTGTCAGTAACATGCTTGGTTCTTGGTTACATTCACAGTTAAGTGAAAGTGTTAAATTTCTCAATTTCTTTTTTAAATCAAATCAAATAATAAATGTTTTCATACGAATACAGCCTGCTGAATCCCAAAAACCAGTCAGTCTCATTATTATAAGCCTTTGTTATATTTCCTAAGTCTTTTTATCCCTTCACTTGACTATTATAATTATTAAATTTATGTGATAGCATTGCTTGTCCCACAAATAAATAAATAAATAAATTTAGGGTATCCTCTATTTCACCACACTTTTATTGGTTCTTTACAACTTGTTACTTGTGTCAAAAAGTATTGGCAAACTCGCAGTATAGTTTGTCTGTTTTTGCTTTAAAAATGATGCTGCATAAACATATTTTTGGGGTAACAGATACAGTTTTGTGCTATGATAATTTCATTTTACGCCATGACTTTCCAGAAAGTTATCCAATAACACTTGAAAAACAAAACTTTGTTTTTAAAATTAAACGCACACATCATGCATAAATGAATAGGACTCCGGCTTATGGGTCTAAAATAGCAGAGTCCACTTGAAAAAGGGTTCAAACTTAATTACGGAAAACCCTGGAAAAACTCAACATAGCAGAAAATCAAATGAAAGTGACCAAAAAAAAAAAAAATAAGAAATATTGGAAGTGGGGAAATAAAAATTAAATGTCGAGTGGACAAACACAGAAATCCCATAAAGCCAGAAGTGTAAGTACTTGGCACCTTTCATAAATAAACCACAAATAGAAGGGAACGACAGGTGTGAAAATGCCCAAAACAATTGTGTGTTGACCACAGTTAATAGAGAGGTAAAAACCTGGTAAAATAGAAAATATACACTAGAATGTGCATTCAAGCACAATAATTGAAAGAGGGTTTCTGTGTACAATTTCAGTGCGCAAAAAACGATAAACAAAAACAAAACTTAAACTTCTAACACAACAATCGTAACAAAGGGTATTACGTCACATTTATCATACGCCCCATGTGGTGCCAGCAAAAAAATAACAAACGAAATTGAAAGGAAAAGAACAAATAGAAGAGAACTGAACTGAACTAAACTAAACTGAACTGATTTCATTCACAGTTTGTTGTTTTCTATTTTCTATTTTTTATGCAGTTGAAAAGTTTCAACGCACTTAATATTCATGTAGTACAATTGTTTTGGCTGTTAGTTTACTACAGTGATTGCTGTTTTTTATACCCTGTACTTAATTAAATAGGGAAGAAGGGGTTTTATTCAATAAATATATGAATGTGAGTTACAGTTTTTCAGGGAAATATTATGAAATTTAGTTTTGGGTATAGAGCTATTAAATATGGTTACTAGTTTCTTATTTGAATGTAATTTATTTGTTAGAATATTTAGCTTTCTGTTCAGAAAACTAATAAAATTAATTTTTGTAATAAGCATTTCTTTATAATTTTATATGAGTACATTGAAAAATGTAATCCATTCGCTAAAATAAGGGGTATTTTATAGCCGGTAATTTTAAACCAGATTTTTGTTGTCTCTTTTACAATAAGCGCTATGAATGTTTTATTTAATTTTAGCTTTTGAACTGCATGTTGTGAGTTAAAGTTGCAGCTTTAATTGCAGTTGCTGCTTATGAGAATTTTAAAATTAAAAGCTTATTGAGACTTAGCTTGTAGCTTAAATGTTAGCTCAAAATTGTTGAAAGTCTGTATAAATTTAAAATAAAAATTTAAAATTATTTTCATAATTATTTATTTATTATATTTTTAGGTATTTGATTGTCGTTATGTCACCACAACAAGCGGCATGTTTGAGGCCATTTGCAATCACATCAAATATGCCACAAATAAAGGGAATTTAAGGTAAGTGATAAATAGCTAAATAATTAAATTGAAAACTTATCAAAAATATATGAAATATTGAGTAGCAATAAATATTTAAAAATAAAAAATATTGTTGGAAAATTAAAATTTATATTTACCTGCCTTACTCTCATATTTGATTTTAGTCAAATATTTTCTTGTCAAGTTATTTTATTTTAATTGTCAATCATTTGTAGAGATTTAAAAATGTTTTTTGAGAAATATTGTAAATAATTTTTCTGTTCAATAATTTTGACAAAGTTAATGCCGAAAATTTTATGTCAAAAATAACTCGATAGAGAATTACGATTGCTTTATCTTTTTAAAATGGGAATAACATTCGGTTTGTTTTTGTAAAGTATTCAAAAATGATCAGAAATCATATTTAATATGTTATATAAAATGCTTTATTATATAGTAATTTTACACTCACATAATTTAAGCTATTGGAATTTTGCGATAATTTACCGTGTTTCCACCTAATTGAGAGCTTATTCTAATTAGCGAAAACAAATTTGTGAAAATTCACATATTTAGCACATCATAATTTTAAGCTTCACATAATTTGCAAAGGCTTGCAGGCCGTTTATGCCGATTGGAAAATTTTGCTGAAAATATTTCCAATTTTCATTGCCACCAAACTAATCCACTCATATCGTTTTATTAGCGTTTCGGGGGCACCCCAAAAATGGCAGCCAAATATTTTGTCTACGGCTAATTTTGCATTTGAGTTTATGTGTATGTGGCATGGCTAATATTTGCAACAATTTTATTACCCCAAAAACTAAGCTCCGAAATTGACTACTGTCTATTGCACTTTTGACTTTGTTAATATTAGATGTCGCTTATGTTGCCAAAAAGTTGTTGCAACTTTATGAACTTCAAGTTGATTCTATATGTACTAAGTTTATAGAAATTGCTTAACTTTTAGTTGGTTTCAATGTTGATGTTGTGGTTGAACGTTTAAGTTTTAGATTTATTATTGATATTAAGCCATAGCAATATGTTGGTATTTTAATTACTTGCAGATCGGCAATCACAATATTTCCACAGCGCACAGATGTTAAACATGATTATCGTATATGGAATAATCAACTTATATCATATGCTGGCTATAAACAGACAGATGGCAAAATTATTGGCGATCCTATGAATGTGGAGTTTACAGAGGTAATTAACTGTACTTTTAAATAAGTTTTTGGATAGCTGAATAACTTGATTGGGTAGAATAAATAAATTCATTTGGCTATCAAATAGAAATTATTAATTGTTACACTATAGGCTAAGGAAATCATTAAACTTAATTAAAAAATTGGAAGAAAAATTTATGCTATAAAATGAACTTTTATTTTTGCTTCAGAAATTTTTATTTAAGTTGAAGAAAATTTATTGAAAAAGTTAAAGTTTAAATAAAACTTGCTGTAGTATTACCAAGCCTTACTCATGTGTTCCATTTATTGCACTTTTTAAAATTTAACAAATTTTTTCCTAAGAGCCAGGAGGTGTGGGTGTGTGTGTGTGTGTATAAATGTATGAAATATTCGCATTAAGCTCAATAGGCCACTTGTGAGCGGTTGACTAGCTATCAATAAATTGAACATCTGCTCTGTCTCTCATAGAATTGAAACCAATTTCGACAGAGTCATTTTCGTTACTCCTTTTTTATTAGAGAACTGGCCTTTATTTATTGCTTGTAATCCGGCTATCTATTTATATATATCGTATCACAATATTTACACGCATCAATTGCTTACTTCGGCTTTAAACGAGGTCCACTCTTGCCAACGAGTTGAAAAAAATGAAATCCCAGAACCCACAATAACATAACAAATTACAGAAACAAATGTGCATGGGAAAGAATGAAAGTTGTATAAACTTCATGTAATAAATCGCATTTTAAATACGCAACAAAAAATAACAACAAAACGAACAAACAACAAAGCTGTCAATAAATACACAGACACACACGAACATATGTTGCCAGGACACAGGACACAGTGCTGAGTCCTGCCAGTGCTCAACTCAACTCAACTTTGCTCTGATGTATTTACATGCAAAACCGCCCGAAAGTATGCCATATATTTGTACACATGTCACTTTTTATGTTGGTTTTGCACAGCTCGTGTTGATATTCGATTTTGGTTTTTTTTCTAATTTTTTGTTGCTTTTTTCGATTCTTATAGGTCTGCATTAAACTGGGCTGGAAGGGCAAGGGCAGCGAATGGGACATATTGCCCCTGGTGGTGTCGGCCAACGGTCATGATCCAGACTATTTTGATTATCCCATGGAACTGATACTAGAGGTGCCGCTGATTCATCCCAAGTGAGTGCTGGAATGTGTGTTTTTGTGGAATGTGGTTCAGAGATGGGCTAGTTGTGATAATTTAAGGTGTAGAAATGCTAGTTTTGATATTTGACAACAATATATTGATGTTATTGACATTGGTATCGATCTTTAATCTAAAAATAAATATTTAAAAGTTTTTTCAAAGATATATTCCAATTTATTTACACTTTGTATAAGTATATTAACTTTTGAGACCTTTGGTACTTTTGACTTTTGCAAACTATCAATCCAAATTCAGACATAAAAGCACACTTAAAAAATAACTATTAATAGGCATCCTTTTGCTAAAAATTCATTTAAAAGAATGGTAATTTATAATGCCTGCAATATGAAAAAATAATGTAATAATGTGATGAGTAATGATTTCATTTCAAATCATCCAACTAGCAAATTAAAGAAGAATCAAACATTATTTTCTTCGATTAAAAATTTGTATAAAAATGCCACCAAAATCAAAGTAAAATTAAATTAAAATTAAAAAAAAAATATAATTGCTTATATTAAAAATATTTATAAAACTAATAATATTACAGCATCTCTAATAGCATCAAACAAATAAATCATAATTTAATTAAGTTTACGCTGTTGCTTGATTTTAGACTGAAATCTATATTTGCTTAAATTATCCGTAAAATCAAAATTCCAATCAATAATTTTTTTTTAGCTTTAATCACATATCATACATACATTACGTTTAATTATACATCATTAATCAAATATTTCAGTTACTTATTTAAATTGTATTGCAATTAAGTATGTTAAAATCAAGTAATCGTTAGCTTTCTACCTTTTAAATCCAAGGTTCTTTTAAGCTACTCGTTACTATGGATATTGATATGTTACTAAAGATATTGATACTCCCTTTCCTTTGAAAATATCGAAAGTATCTATACTTCCATTAATATTTGTACCATCTCTTATTACATCTACAGTTAACAGCACCACAAAACCAAACAAAATTTTTCACTTTTTACTCACCTTCTCTCTCTATTTCTCCCACTCTCACACAGATTCGATTGGTTTACGGATTTGAGTTTACGGTGGTATGCATTGCCCGCCGTATCGAGCATGCTGTTCGATGTGGGTGGCATACAGTTTACGGCCACCACATTCAGTGGCTGGTATATGTCAACGGAGATTGGCTGCACGGAATTTATGTGACACAAATCGTCGCAATATGCTGGAGGTAAGTTGTCAACATTAAAGTGCTATTAAACATATTTTTTTTTACCCGATTTCCCCTTCGATTTGGGTGTTTGGGTATTGCGTAATTGCGCTTATTGATAGCACGCATGGCATTGTCCTTGCTAAATGTCCTTGATGTCATTGTCGTTAGCGCTGGCAGCTGTTCCGGCTTTTATTTCATTATATGAGCGTATAGCGTATAATGTGCACATTTCCATAAGGATTCGCGTTCCTCTTCCTTTTTATGGCGTTTACAGCGACAGCATAAAGCGCTTCTCTGATAAATATCTCTCAGAGTATGTGTGTGTTAGTGTGTGTGCATGTGTCCTGGACGGCTTATGTGTATTGCAAAGTGCTTGTGCGTCCTGCAAGACAGTTTAAAAGCAGCAACCCAAGCGCATTCAAGTAAATCAAATTCCATGAGTCTGTAAGGTGCAACATTTAAATTTCCATAGCACAGTAAGTGCATTCAAAAAATATGTAGTAAGATTTGGACAGACTTACAATTTCAATATACTGATATTCGATTATTTAAACTGCATTAAATTATGATGCAAATGCACTTTCAATTTGCTGTTTAAATTAGTTTTTGAAAATAAACTTGCCATTAACACACGCCAACGCCCAGGCCCACTCAAACTTTTAATTATTCAATTTGATTTTGATATAATGCACATTTTACACAGACAGAATCATAGATAAATGCTTACATACATGTAAATATGTATATAATATATAGTCTATAGTTCGCAGAGAATTTGACGCGCACATTGGAATGCATTTCTTTTATTTTTTATGTATTTTTAAATATACATAATAATTTTAATATTTATGCTAAAAGTATGATATTTCTTAGAAAATAATTGAAAGTATTGACATAAATATTTTATTTTACATTATTATGCTAGTATTTGAAAGGTTATTTTGTGTTTACTTTTTTTGTTAAGTAAAATCAGGTGAAAGCATAAATATAAGAATTTTAAAAAAAATTATTCATTGCTCCTGATAATCAATATTACACTAGTTTACAGCCAAAAAGGAGCTGGGCTCTAATATACTTTTTTTGATGTATTTTTGGGCGCTGATTTCAAAAATGCAAACCATTTATTTTTTCAAAGAATGGTTTTCGAGAAAAACGCGAATAGCTAGTTTTTTGGCAGACTTTCGACTTATTTGTTCATATCTACTTGAGATCTTATTTGATCTTAAATAATGTTACACAATCCAATAGATAATTGTATCTCCTTTCTAACGGTATGCCATTTATACGGATCAAATAAGAAACAAAGCCATTATAAACTCCTGAAGTTGAAAATGTGAATTTTTTTTGCATTTTTGAAAAATTGCTGAATTTCAATTGATCTTTTAAAAATTTTAAAAATTCGTTTAAATACTTTTTAAGATTAACCATGTTAGACAATTCTTTAACGAATATATATCAGAATTAAAAGCCGAAAAATTCAGCAGCTAAAAACATGTATCATATATAAAAATTACATCATATAATATACGCAAAATTCTCTTCTAAGTTTCTGAAACATATTTAATAAAATTTAATTAAATTTATGCTGTTTAATTAAAATTTTAATCTAAATATTTTCCAAGAATATTATGGGCGTAATTTCAATTGAATTTGGCTTATTTTGAATATGCTAAGAAATGTCCGTATATTTCCCAATTAATATTAAATTGCAAATGCTAAAAAGAAATACAATTTTTACGATAATATAAAGAGTAATAATTTCGGTTAAAATTTGCAACTCTTGTGCTACTTTAACTGAAACTTAGTTTCGTTTTAAACTTTCCCATAATTCAATGCCACTGTAAAAGCATTTTACACGTTATAATGGCTAAAAGCAAAATCAATAAATGACGTCATGCTCGATGCTCAGTGACCGCAATGGGGCTTCTAAACAAAACTTTTGATGCCACTTGTTGCCAGTGGGCTTTAAATGTGGGCAGTGCAATTATCAATTTTTGGCCACAAAAACCAAAAAACTGTAATCGAAAATTAACAACGAGGATGAGTTGAAAGTTCGCCTACAACAGCATTTTGCACACTTTCAATCAGTAGGCACAAATTGAATTTGCAGAAAATTCAACATGTCTATTATATACCTATACTAATTGCTATATACTATGTATATCCTTACAGACCGTGGCACTGAGAATGAATTTGGATACCCGAACACCGACATCGTTGTGGAAGGACAAAGCTGTTATTGAAATGAATATTGCGGTGTTGCATTCATTTCAAAGCCGCAATGTTACCATTGTGGATCATCATACGGCCAGCGAAAGTTTTATGAAACATTTCGAGAATGAATCCAAGTTACGGTAAGTACAACATTTTTTTGGTTAACTAATCGTTTGTTTACATATGGGCTTTCCTATATATGAAGGCGTATGCGCAATATTGCAATGTTTTATGCCCAAGTTGAGAACGCCCTTATGGCCCTTATCCGAGCCGCAAGTTTATGGCTTCACGTGTTTTATTTGACTTCCTGTTTTTGGTGTGCGCGTAAAACTCTTTGGCAGGTGCGAAATAAATTTATTGTTTTCAATTTGCTGTCGCCAGCATTTTATGTAAAGTGCACACGAGACACATAAATGCCGCAACAATATGTCAAAAACTTTGTGTTGCACAGTTGTTGGTATTATTATTTTTTTTTTTTTTTGTTTGGCAGAAGTTATTTTTATCATTTTTCATATTTTATTTGCGCGACGGTTGTCGAGAGTTTTTATCGCATTTATTGGCTTGAATTGCAAACATTTATAAGCTAATAGTCCTCCAGGGTGCACAGAATGGGCAAGTTTTAATAGGTCGGTTTAATAGATGAACTATTGAGGGTAAGGGTTGGGAATCTAGGGGGAGATAATTCTTTTTGGTATATATACAATTACTCAATCAATTAATATGTAAAATTCATACATAAAATATAATCAATTGTATACAATCAATTAAAAATTAATATTCAAGATTTAAAATTTTGTTAAATATTTCGAATTGTGTAAAAAAAAATAAAAAAATGTTCTTAAAAAATTAAAATAAAAATAAAAATTCTAGAAAAAAAAAATTGAATATAAGTCATTTCAATCTTAGCCAACATATAACCGTTTAAAAATCAAGAAAAAATTTTTTTTTATAAAAAGTATCCATAATAAATACTCGATTTAGATTGAAATTTTCCTAACTTTGTCTACACTTTATATTTCTCTAGTCATAATTAAACCTCCTGTCATTTTATATCTCAAACATTTTATTTTTTTTATATTTTTCTTGCTTTTGTGGCCCTAAAAAATGCAGAGTACAACTAAAATTGTATTTTCCAAATTTAAATAAAATTTAATTGTCAAATGGGTAGGAATTTGACAAAAAAAAAACCATTCAAGAAAAAAATAATTTAGTGGGATTTTATAGTCAAAAAAAGAGTATTGGTTTTTTAATTTAGCATTTTCCCTAACTAACCATAAACTATGGTTTTAATGCAAAATTAGTTAATTTAGCGCCGTGTTTAATACATTTTAAATACATTTAATATTGCTTACAAATTTAGCATCGTTAGCTTAAAAAAACTAAACACAACCAAGCTCAGTTTCATTTAATCTGTTGTAAGCAGCAAAACTGTAATTGAAACTTTAAACTAATCCCAACTGCCGCACAGTTGTGTAGCATTAAGTAATTTTAAGAAAAGTTTTATGCACTACTTTTGTGCTTTCATTTAAAAGTCAAATATTTGTATATTTAACTTTAGCAAACATTTAAGCCAATGCTGAAAATATGCCACAGCTAAAACCCAAAATACTCTGTCTAAAAATAAACGTGGCCATATTTCAATTACTGCCAATTTGCATTTTCCAATGTTTTACAAAGCGTATCCATAAGATAAGCTTCAGCTTGTTGGACTACAATTAAGCAGAGGGTTGGCATTGGAATAGAGGAGTAAACCGTAGAAAGGAGCAGAATAGCATTGTATCCTAGCCATTAGCTGTCGCCCTTCTACTCTGTGGCATTATGTCAATTACAGCCAATAAGGACACAAAAAACAAAGTTAGACACCATAACAATTACATTGTTTTCTCTCTCTCTCTCTCTCTCTCTCTTTTTAGCAATGGTTGTCCTGCGGATTGGATATGGATTGTGCCGCCACTATCTGGATCCATAACGCCCGTGTTTCATCAGGAGATGGCATTGTACTATTTGAAGCCATCGTTTGAATATCAGGATCCTGCCTGGCGTACACATATTTGGAAAAAAGGACGCGGCGAGAGCAAAGGCAAAAAACCAAGACGTAAATTCAATTTTAAACAAATCGCTCGGTAAGTATAATACTATGCACACACCGACTACAACTCCAATGAGTACTCAATGTTTGTGCGTTTACATATAACTGTGCAGCCATTGCCATTGCCATTACCTTTACCGTTAAACGTAGTCGACCTTTTGCCATACGCTTTTGTATGCCATGTAATTGTGTTTATGTGTGTGTGTGTGTGTGTGTGTGTCGTGTCACACGACACAGCATCAGCTGGGATTAGTCCTTAAGTAGATTACATGGATTGTGGTTTATTGCTACCAGTTCGTTGGTTACCCAACATCTCCTTCTCCTGATCCTTATCGCTGTCAGCGCAACGTTAACTGACTTGGAAAATTTGATGCATAGCATCATGATGTTTTCATCATGCCATTGTTTTTTATATTCGTTTGTTAAAAATGGGAAAAGGTTTATATTTGGTTTTTGATTTTATCACTTCAATTTCAACCCTCTTAAAGCTAGAGCAATCAAAATTGGCACATTTGTTGGTGTAAAGTAGGGAAATCTTATTTTAACTAAAGTCCACAAATTTGATAAGATTTTATACTGGCGAGTTTATTTTTTTTAAATAGTGTATTTGATATTATTTTATTTGTCGATACATTTTTCATCTACTGGTGTATAATTAGAGTATAAAGCAGTCGGAAATTGTAGACTGCAACGTTCCTATTTAATTCGCGTAGTTTTAATGAGCTTGTGGTTAGTGATAGCTTCCTTTATGTAGAATTTATAATAGCTGTTAAAATTGTTTTGCTAATTTTGAGAAGTTAACGTTGATTAGTTAATATCAAGCCAACTAAATAAACGACTTTAATATGAATATAATGAAACTTATATTAGCTTGAATATTAGCTGCAGGTAAGAAATACTTAATATGCTTAATTGGAACTTAAAATAGATGAAATATAGAAACATAATCAGCTTTTGAAATTATCCTTATTCATCCACAAACTCCACGTCTTAATAAACTCCCCCACAATTTATTTATAATATTTTTTCAGCGCTTCATTTCAATACTTAAACAAACAATTACCTAGAAATTAATAATTATTAAAATAAAATAATAATTATATTTTATAATCTACAATCTCTATTAGTTCAAGTTCCTACAAAATGAATCATCATTTAATCCTAATCTTCAGCTAATTGCCAAAAAAAATCGCTAATTACAAGAAAACACTTGTTACAATTAAGTTCAACAATTGCTACCAAAATTTGCTCAATTGGCCATAATACAAATTGAACAATTAAAACGAAATGCTCAGCTCTTAATAAGCAACATGAATTGCGTTAATAAAGATAAACACAAACCAAACGACAAGCTACAGATTGTTGCTAAATGAATTGTAAAAATAATAAATATAATAATTATAATTATTTAATGACCGCACTTTAAATCGTTACGGATTAATGAAGTTGTTGGCGCTCTTGCTCGCTTTCGCATTTTTACATAAGTTAATTAATTTCCATTTAAAGCAATTGCCCTCATAGCCAGAGCTGACTGTGTTTTTTGCACTGTCGTTTAATTCAACAAGTAACAAGTAAGGGAATGTTAATGGGTTTCATATGCAATATTAAAGCAAATGGAGTCGACTGGCAAAATGGCAAAAATCATATTCATTAAAAAGTTGTCAATTAACATGCTGCTGAAATCATTATTTATGCGAATGCGCACACACTTTGTATGAAAAAATCGAAAGAAATTGTATCTTATGGAAGTCGAAAATTAAATACCCTTGCAGAAGATTAAAGATACGAAATAAAACATTGCAATAATATAAGATATCTCAGGTGTAAATTAAATTGTTAATAAATTGTTTCCATGGCAGTTATATAATATATTGATCCGAGTATATAATATATTTGGCTGAACTATTTTGCAATCGCTAACTTTGATGAAAATATATAAAAGAATTTTTAATACTAAAATTAATTTCTCCCAAATATAGTATATATAATAAAGCTTAATTTTTATGAGTTTGTTTGAGATAACAAAAGTGATATTCACACAAACAAAACACCTTGAGCCTGTTATTCCTACGGCAGCTATAAATTATAGTAATACGATTTAGATCAAATTTTTTATTATCAAAAATATAAACGATTTTTTTTATTAAAATAGTTTTTCTTACAATTACGCAATTTTTTTTTTTATAAATTTTAAGAACTGTTAAGCTTTATTATTATATCTTGAGATAGAAACTAATTTTTCAACCGATTGTTTCCATCGCAGCTATATGATATAGTGTTACGATCCTGCGGTTGCAACATATCTACTACTTATACCAAAACTAAGATAAACAGACATATTATCGGATTTTCAGGTGATCAGCATAATATATGCATTTTATGGGCTTTAGAACATTTCTTCTAAAGTGTTACATATTAAGTGACATAATTATAATATCCATTACAAGCCTACAACGAAAAACTTCCGTTTCTGGCGAAACTTTTTATCAATGCTTAAATGAATTGCAAATGCATTATCCAAGTACATATATGTATGTAAATATGTATATGTGTATAACTGTGCCATAATTAAGTTTAATTGTTTCAGCACGCGCGCTGACTGCTCGACTCTGGCTTCGGCTGATGGAAATGAAATTAAATCAGGGCTGACATCGACAACTTTATGAAAATGAAATTATGTTGCGCACAAAAGTATGCAACGAAATGTGAGCCGCCAGGCCATATTGAATTACAGTTAAACTGTCTATAAGCACACATCCTGCCACATATTTTGGCTAGAAAGCACGCCAAGGACTCTACATGTACTACAAGTAGTTCAATGCACGTCATGAACAGCCGCCGCCGCGCCAAGTAATAACAAAAGGCGGCACAACAAGTCCCAAAAGCTCTGAAAAAGGACAAAAGATTCTGTAAATTCTCCATTTCACATTTTTGCACTCTGCATTAAAATTTCATATGTTTTTGTGCTTTAAGCAAGGAACAAACACAACGAGTCTGTAATTTTCTATGATTATAACTTGAACCCAAACAGAAGTTGCCTGTGCAATAAAAGTGTTGCAAGCATTTTGATTATTGGCAAGCAGCAGCCTAACATCCTTTTGAGCAATTTATGCTATACTTTCAGACTATTTTCCAATTATATGGCATGTCAATCAAGTTGTGTGTATGTGTTTTGGTACCGTAATAAAGTGCTTTATAAAGTGTAATGATGTCTTTCATGCTGACTATGCTTAAAGTGTTCGACTTGCTCTCTCTTTATTTTGGGTTGAAAACTCTAACAAGCTATATGAATATGCATAGATGTATGTAGTGTGTAGTGTATAGATATATGCTACATATATGTTTCTCTTCTTCTTTGCAGTGCTGTGAAATTTACATCGAAATTATTTGGACGCGCTCTATCGAAACGCATCAAAGCAACGGTTCTTTATGCCACAGAGACAGGCAAATCGGAGCAATATGCCAAGCAATTGTGTGAACTCTTGGGACATGCATTCAATGCACAGGTGAGTATTCAAAAATCAAAAATCAAAATCAAAAAAATAAAGCAATATATTCGTTAAAGTTGCTCGTATATTATGTGTATATATAAGGAACAAATTAAAGTAGTTTTTGGAATTTCTAATAAGAAGAAATTTACAACTTACATATGTAAATGTGAATTTCATCTATAAATCCCTTGAATAAAATGCTCTTCATATTCAATTACTATCTTCGAGCCATAAATTCATAGTTCACATGTTTCTTTGAATAATTAAATGTAATATACATTTCACGTCTAATTAGAATATTTTTTCATTGAATTTGAATTGCCTAAAAGTTCAGAGAATACAATTACATTTATTGCGAATGACATTTTTAATAAGAATCTACATTGATAAATATTTCCTGGAATATGTATGACATTTCTAATTAGACAGATGTTCACCTTAAATTTGCTCAAATTTAAGCTAAACAAAGAAGCCAAATTTATTGTTAATATTTATAGAGTATCAAACTATGTATATTCAACATTTTAAATAGTTAAAAATTTTTGTTATGATTTATACAACATAAATTTAACCAAAAACCACAAAAACTTGATTGAGCACATGCAAAATATTAAGCATACGTCATGTTAAACAGACAAACAACCTTAAATTGACATTATAAAATATTTTGACCTATGCTAAAATTAACTGCAACCTGCGACCCAACATAAATGCCACATTATACAAATTAGCATAAGCCTCCCACAACAATTTGGTGCCTAGAACATTTTTGGCAACTTAATGTTCGTTCCGTTAAGGGTCCTGTTAGCAAAAAAGCAGCTGCTCATTGGCCCTTGAAAACTAGAGATAAGCTGTAAGCACCTGTGACAAACTTCACACAAAAACACACACACACACACACATAGACAGAGTCATTTGTGTTTAGACCAGGTCAAGATACTAATGACCATACACAGGCAAAAAAGTGTTGGTTTGATAACTGACCCAACTACAATTCGAGAATATTAAATTGTTTATTCATTTAGATATATTGCATGTCCGACTACGATATATCCTCCATTGAGCATGAGGCGTTGCTAATTGTTGTTGCCTCCACCTTTGGCAATGGAGATCCGCCGGAAAATGGCGAAGTAAGTATTATCTGGCTATTGATCATCTAACTAATAGCTAACTAAGCTAACTGACTAATTAATGTATGGGCATTGTGCTAATGACATCAAAATGCCAACTTTGTGCTTACAGCTGTTCTCACAGGACTTGTATGCGTTGCGTGTGACGGAGTCAGGCGAACAAGGACTACAGGATTCCAGGTAAGCATTGAGAGAGAGTCAATAAATTTTCATGCCTTTAATTCGGGCTCGTCCTTAGCTGGCCACTTTCCCTGTCTTTTTTTTTCACTTACTTTTGCGGCTCTGCATAAATTTCATATAAATCAATTTTGGCTGCCTGCTTTTCAAATATTGGCAACATACTTAAGGGGTAGCGGAGGGTGTGCTGCTCAGTTTAATAAATGAGGGTACACAAAGGTCAAAACTAAATTGCTTTTTAAGCAAGAATTGCATAATTTGTAAGACATTAGCCTTTTATTTTGTCTGGCAAAACAATTTGCATATTAAAATGTACAAGTTAACATTTTTACAAATTACAAATTTTTATTTATTTACTTATTTAAATGAAACGTGTTGCCTGTTTTAAGTAGAAGATTGTGTTGTTACTCTGAGAGGGATAAGTGGACGTGGAATGAATATATTTTGTATACATATTTTAAATAAAATTTCTTAAGTTCATCTATATTTTTTAAGGACACACTTTTGTTTCATATTTGCACAGCAAGTAAATAAAATAAAAAAACTAAAAATATTTATAAAACCAATTAAATTTTTGCCTGCAGTCCCTTTCAAAATTAATTTATTTTAATATACTTATGTGTATGCATATTTTTTTCTTTCCAGCTAATTTTTGGGTCACATTTTTTGCTGACACATATTTCATTTTTGGTTTTATTAATTGGCATTGTTTGGCTGCTACAGTTATTATTATTTTTTTATTGTTGTTGTAACCATGAGGCCAGATCCTTAAAAACTCACACACACACGCGCACACATTCTCATACTTAAGAGTGTGCCGCTTGGGAGAACAACCAAATCCGCGCAATTTCCTTTGCCTACCTTGTCGGGCCCCCAAACAATAACAATAATTTTGTTATTTCGATATTTCCGGCAAGAGTGTGTGTGAGTGTGTGTGTGTGTGCTTAAGTGTGCGTACTACATATGAAATGAGGAATACTCTATAAAAACAAGTCACAAAGGGTGTATCGTTGCCATAAAGGTTGCTTTTAGTTTATATAAATTAAGGATGCTTTTTATTTGACTATGTTTGTTTGACCATTTTTTTTATATGTAAGTATTTAGTTGATTTATAGAAAGAGAATCCTTATTTGGTATATGAAGAGTGCTAATAATATATTTTATTTTTTTTCTATTTACTTGTGTTTTTAGAGTGCTTAAAAAACATATTTATATTTTGTAAAAAGCTGTCAAGAAATTATATTTGCATTAGAAGCTTAGAAAGAAATATTTTTAATTATTAAGACAGGAAAACTAAGTACAGATAGGTTATTATATAAAGTCATTGTTAGTCATATATTGTTGTGCTTAAATTAAATTTTATTTTCACTTTGCTTTTCAAGGAAATAAGAGTAATATAAAATTTTTAAATTAATTCTTAAATTTTTATTTTTTATTTTATTTTTAAATTTGTTTATCCAAGCTTTTTATTAATATAGATAATTTCTTTAAGGCTTTATTTTTTATCTGCGAATCCAGGTATTTTTGTGGTTTGCAATATTTATTTTAATTTAATTTTATGTTGACTTATTTACTGGGTATTTTCTAGTCAGCCAACTTCAATTTCTGATTTATCACTTGGGTTTTTTTTATGATGTAAAGGGGATTTCCGCTTGACAGCTTTGACAACTTAGTACACGCACAAGCACAAGCACACACACACTCACACGAACACACAGGCACACTCGCACACACACATTCACACACTCGCACATGTCTAAATTTATAACCCAACAACGGCTGCTGTTCTTGAAGATGAAATTGAAAATTCATATGAAAAATGCGTAGTACTGTTACACATATCGACAGGCAGAACACACACACACACACACACACACCCAAGAGTGTATGTTAGTATTTTTGGCAATTCAATAAAATATGATAAACATCAGCAGATAAAAAAAAAATATGTCCTGCGGCTGCTTTTGAAAAAGGACGCTTAGCGTTTTAAATGCCACCCCAGTGTATTTTTATTTTTATATAAGAAAAAAATAAAATGAAATAAAGAAAAAATTAGAATGCGTTTATCGTCTGCTTGTTTATCAATTTGTATTTATTATAACAATGGTAAAAAGTTGCTTTGCCTGTGGCATAAACCAATTAATTTGATTTATTATCGCTTTTATATGGTCTCACAATATCGTATTATTAGATTTGCTTAGAAGTTTTTGTCCTATAAACTGTTGCATGCAAATAAATCATATTCGCAGTATGAGCGACGTTAATTAGCAGTTATATTTGATTTAGTTTCCAAGGAACTGCGTCTCATTAGTTGAACAATTAGCTATTATATATATATATATATTTATATATAGATAATCGAGACAGCTTCCATATCAAATTCATTAGGTTGTGTAATTTAAGCTACCGTTGAGCTCTACTTAGCTCATTCTACGCTCTCAACTTACGTCTGCCTTTTGGGGCATACGTTGCGTATGAGCAACAACAGTTTAACAGATTTCCACGACGGTTGGGGCTTATTTGTGTGTGTGAGTGTTCGTTTCCTTAGATTTTCCTTGGCTTCTTTTTGGGCGCTGCTTTTCCGGTTCAGTGAACGCTTTGGGCACTTGTCGCTTCGGAAATTGCTTGGCTGTTAATTGTTTGCCTCAATTCATTTCATTTTAAAGTCAAGAATGCGAAAAGTTTTGTGGCAAGTTTGCCAGAGTGCGCTCATGTCTCATGTTGTTGCTGCTGCTGTTGCCGTTGCTGTGTCAGCCAAGTTGCAAGATTTGAACTAAAAAAAAAATCAACATAGTTTACAAATAGTTTTTAGTGCTGCAGCAGCTGCAGTCAAATTGGATTTTTTTTTTGTTGCCAACTAAAAATTTTAATGCAATTTTCTGATCATTTATCTAAAGCAAGTCTTCTGCTTGTTTAAGCAATTTCTTTGCTAATTTTAGGCAATTACACTAATTTACAAATTATTTTTTGATCGAGGGAGCTGGGCTCTCATATACTTTTTTTGATGTATTTTTTGTCGCTGATTTCAAAAATGCAAACCATTTATTTTTTCAAAAAATGGTTTTCGTGAAAACCGCGAATAGCTAGTTTTTTGGCAGTCTTTCGACTTATTTGTTCGATATCTACATCAGATCTTATTTGATCTTTAATAATGTTACACAATCCTATAGATAATTGTATCCCCTTTCTAATGGTATGCCGTTTACGTGCATTGAATAAGAATTAAAAAATCTACATACTCTCAAAGTTGAAAAATGTGAACTTTTTTTGCATTTTTGAAAAATTGCTGAATTTCAATTGGTCTTTACAAAATTTAAAAAAATCGTTTAAATACTTTTTAAGATTTATTATGTTAGATAATTATCTTGGTAATTTCTTTGCTAGGCTTTGAACTTATTTGCAAGTTTAGTGAATTAATTTTGCATTTTTAAATAATTTATAAGAGTTGACTCTCATTTCTGAGCAGTTTTTCAAAGTCAATTTTACTTAAAATAAACAATAAATGTTTCCTTTTTCGATTAAAAGAAAGCTTTCGAATTAATTGCAATTATAGTGCACACGTTAAAATAAAAATTATCATTTTACTATAAAATGTTAGAAAAATATATAAATTATAAATTGTCTATTAATTTCAGGATTTCAGAATTATTGCAAATTTGGTTGAAAATTAAAATTAACTTGCGAGTTATATCAACTGATCTTTTTCCTTCTTCCAGTAGCGAAAAATAAATATAAAAATAAATAAATATAATATCCATTACAGAGAAATTTTCAAATCACAAACCTTCATTGAAAATCAGAGTAACAAAACATTTTAATATAAACTCATTTCATTAGAATCACAAATCCCATTGTGTATTTGATATACTCGTGTATTGATTGAGAGCTATATTTAGCTTTTAGTAAATCAGATAGCCATAATTTTTATACCTAGAGGTTAATTTGATTGTGTGCAAATCATTAAATAAACATTAAATTTAATCGTGTGTGTTATGGCCCCAAAAGTGCACAATCATCAGTTGCTTGGCCTTGCCCCCTTGCCACAGTTTTAGTAGCAGTCTCAATCGCAGTCTCAGGTCCTGTGTTTGTCAGCTCAAGTGACTCACTTAATTGCTGTCTATTATGCCATCAACGCCTGTAAGTGTCCTTTCAAGTGTCAGCCCGTCAGACAGGTTGCTTATCCTATATATTTGCCTATGTATATGTATGTGTGTATGTGTGTGTGTGTATGTGATGTTGCAGCATCCGCATCCTGCAAGCTGCAACAGCCGCTGCTTGAGCGCACAAGTGGCACTTAGGCAAGCAACGAACCAACCAGCATTCCAGCTAGAAATCATCATCATTATCATTATCATTGCTGAGCAGAGGAACGAACGCACAGATGTTGTCATAATAGTTTTTTATGATGATGCTACCTATCAACTCACAATTACTTCACTTTGCATAATGAGCCAGCAAAGCACTCAAATAAAATTACAAAAAAACAACACAAAATGGAGATGTATTAATAAATACAAGCTTACAGGGAGAGGAAGTGAGATTAAGATGTAAACAAGACTTTTTATATGTACGACAATTAAAGCAAATTAAATAATTATTATTTTGGAAATTTGGAAATTTTTGTTGCAGAATTTTAAATTAAACCTGAGAGAGGTAGTATAAAATATAAACAAAATTATACTTATATTTTTATTGATTATAAATAAATCATTTCAAATAAAAATATAATACGGATATTAAAATTTTTTTCTTTTATTTATATAATTTGCAGTCCACAAACCTTTTTAGACAATCAATTCAATATATATTTATTTTGATTTAATTTCTTCATATAGTAACCATAAAGTTTCTTTCGTTTTCTACATATAATATTTATGTACGTTTATCGAAAGATATTAGAACACTTCCTCAATTAGTTAATTTCACTGTTTTTAATTTAATTATCATTATTATTATTTTTATTAAAGTTCTTTGATTTTATTTGAGTAATTTGCAGTCTACAAATCTTTTATAATATCAAATATATTCGATACAGTACTAAATATTTATTACAAATTTAATTCTTAATATATATATACATATTTTCTATATATTTTTATATCAGAAAATATTGGAACACTTCACTAAAATAAGCTCAATTAGGTAATTTCACAGTTTTAATTTTAGCTAGTATTATTTCAGGCCTAAAAGATTAATATTTTGAATTTTTACCTCAATTTGAGGTGGTATAATATTATATGGACGTAGAACACATCTGATGTTTTTAAATTCGATCAATTTTTTTTTTATATTCTGTGCAAAAGATACAAATTTAAAAAATAAGAAACAAGACTATATTTAATTGAGTTTTCAATAAATGAAATTCAATTTACATAGATTACTTAAGCCTCGTTTATAATATAGCATCATTTATTTCAAATTCACATCAGTTTCCTAGGAACTTCCAATTTGACGGTTTTTATTTCAAAAAAGAAATTAATAAAAAATATTTTGCAATAAAAACTAGATCAAATTGGAAGTTCATAGAAAACTGATGTGAATTTGAAATAAATTATGCTATATTATAAACGAGGCTTCAGTAATCCATGTAAATTGAATTTAATTTATTGAAATCTCAATTAAATATAGGCTTGTTTCTTATTTTTTAAATTTTTATCTTTTGCACAGAATATTAAAAAAAAAATGTATAGAATTAAAAAACATCAGATGTGTCCATATAATATACCACCTCAAATTGAGGCCTTACATTTTTTTTTTTTGTGGTAAAAATTCAAAATATTAATCTTTTAAACCTGAAATAATACTAACTAAAATTCAAACTGTGAAATTACCTAATTGAGCTTATTTTAGGGAAGTGTTCCAATATTTTCTGATATAAAAATATATAGAAAATATGTATATGTAGAAAACGAAAGAAATCTTAAGGGTACTATATTAAGAATTAAATTTGTAATAAATATTTACATAAATAAAATCAAAGAACTTTAATAAAAATAATCATAATTAAATTACAAACAGTGAAATTAACTAATTGAGGAAGTGTTCTAATATCTTCCGATAAGATATTATATGTAGAAAACGAAAGAAATTTTATAGTTACTATATGAAGAAATTAAATCAAAATAAATATATATTGAATTGATTGTGTAAAAAGGTTTGTGAACTGCAAATTGAATAAATAAAATCAAAGAATTTAAATATCCGTATTATATTTTTATTTCAAATGGTTTAGTTACAATCAATATAAATATAAGTATACTATTTTTAAGTTGGTTTAATTTTTAATTCCACAACTAAAATTTTCGAATTTCCAAAATGAAATTCAGAAGAAATATTAATTATTTAATTTGTTATTGCTTTAATTGTCGCACATATAAAAAATCTTGTTTACATCTTAAACTCACTTCCTCTCCCTGTAAGCTTGTATTTATTAATACATCTCCATTTTGTGTTGTTTTTTTGTAATTTTATTTGAGTGCTTTGCTGGCTCATTATGCAAAGTGAAGTAATTGTGAGTTGATAGGTAGCATCATCATAAAAAACTATTATGACAACATCTGTGCGTTCGTTCCTCTGCTCAGCAATGATAATGATAATGATGATGATTTCTAGCTGGAATGCTGGTTGGTTCGTTGCTTGCCTAAGTGCCACTTGTGCGCTCAAGCAGCGGCTGTTGCAGCTTGCAGGATGCGGATGCTGCAACATCACATATACACTCACACATACACACATACATATACATAGGCAAATATATAGGATAAGCAACCTGTCTGACGGGCTGACACTTGAAAGGACACTTACAGGCGTTGATGGCATAATAGACAGCAATTAAGTGAGTCACTTGAGCTGACAAACACAGGACCTGAGACTGCGATTGAGACTGCTACTAAAACTGTGGCAAGGGGGCAAGGCCAAGCAACTGATGATTGTGCACTTTTGGGGCCATAACACACACGATTAAATTTAATGTTTATTTAATGATTTGCACACAATCAAATTAACCTCTAGGTATAAAAATTACGGCTATCTGATTTACTAAAAGCTAAATATAGCTCTCAATCAATACACGAGTATATCAAAGACACAATAGGATTTGTCATTCTAATGAAATGAGTTTATATTAAAATGTTTTGTTACTCTGAATTCCAATGAAGGCTTGTGATTTGAAAATTTCTCTGTAATGGATATTATATTTATTTATTTGTATATTTATTTTTAAGCTATTTGAAGAAGCTGGAAGAACAATTGTTATAACTCGCAAGTTAATTTTAATTTTCAACCAAGTTTGCAATAATTCTGAAATCCTGAAATTATAGAAAATTTATATAAAAGGATAATTGATTTTTTGCTTATTCAGTTTCTTTTAATTTTAAAATAATATATTCATAATTGAAATTCATTTGAAAGCTTTCTTCCAATCGAAAAAGAGAACATTTATTGTTTGTTTTTATTAAAAATTTAATTGACAGTAATATTAACTTCTGAGAAGTGCTCTTATAAATTATTTTAAAATGCAAAATTAATTCACTGAAATTGTAACTAAGTTCAAAACCAGAGAAAGAAATTACCAAGATAATTGCCTAAAATTAACAAAGAAATTGCTTAAGCAAGCAGAACATTTGCTTAAGATCAATGATCAGAAAATTGCATTAAAATTTTTAGTTGGCAACAAAAAAAAAATCCAATTTGACTGCAGCTGCTGCAGCACTAAAAACTATTTGTAAACTATGTTGATTTTTTTTAAGTTCAAATCTTGCAACTTGCCTGACACAGCAACGGCAACAGCAGCAGCAACAACATGAGACATGAGCGCACTCTGGCAAACTTGCCACAAAACTTTTCGCATTCTTGACTTTAAAATTAAATGAATTGAGGCAAACAATTAACAGCCAAGCAATTTCCGAAGCGACAAGTGCCCAAAGCGTTCACTGAACCGGAAAAGCAGCCCCCAAAAAGAAGCCAAGGAAAATCTAAGGAAACGAACACTCACACACACAAATAAGCTCCAACCGTCGTGGAAATCTGTTAAACTGTTGTTGCTCATACGCAACGTATGCCCCAAAAGGCAGACGTAAGTTGGGAGCGTAGAATGAGCTAAGTAGAGCTCAACGGTAGCTTAAATTACACAACCTAATGAATTTGATATGGAAGCTGTCTCGATTATCTATATATAAATATATACATATATATAATAGCTAATTGTTCAACTAATGAGACGCAGTTTCTTGGAAACTAAATCAAATATAACTGCTAATTAACGTCGCTCATACTGCGAATATGATTTATTTGCATGCAACAGTTTATAGGACAAAAACTTCTAAGCATATCTAATAATACGATATTGTGAGACTATATAAAAGCGATAATAAATCAAATTATTTGGTTTATGCCACAGGCAAAGCAACTTTTTACCATTGTTATAATAAATACAAATTGATAAACAAGCAGACAATAAACGCATTCTAATTTTTTTCTTTATTTCATTTAATTTTTTTCTTATATAAAAATAAAAATACACTGGGGTGGCATTTAAAACGCTAAGCGTCCTTTTTCAAAAGCAGCCGCAGGACATATTTTTTTTTTATCTGCTGATGTTTATCATATTTTATTGAATTGCCAAAAATACTAACATACACTCTTGGGTGTGTGTGTGTGTGTGTGTGTGTGTTCTGCCTGTCGATATGTGTAACAGTACTACGCATTTTTCATATGAATTTTCAATTTCATCTTCAAGAACAGCAGCCGTTGTTGGGTTATAAATTTAGACATGTGCGAGTGTGTGAATGTGTGTGTGCGAGTGTGCCTGTGTGTTCGTGTGAGTGTGTGTGTGTGTGTGCTTGTGCGTGTACTAAGTTGTCAAAGCTGTCAAGCGGAAATCCCCTTTACATCATAAAAAAACCCAAGTGATAAATCAGAAATTGAAGTTGGCTGACTAGAAAATACCCAGTAAATAAGTCAACATAAAATTAAATTAAAATAAATATTGCAAACCACAAAAGTACCAGGAATCGCAGATAAAAAATAAAACCTTAAAGAATCTATTTATATTAATGGAAAAGCTTAGCTATACTGTGTAATTTTTAAAATACTGTTTTCTTCTCTTTTCCTTTGAAAACAGAGTGAATATTAAATTTAATTAAGGCAACTCTATAATTTTTCTTATTTAGCTACTCCGGTAACTTTTTATAATAACTTCCACTTAGTTTTCTAATTTCAATAATTAAAAGTAATTGTTTCTAAACTGCAGAATATTTAAGCGCTGTTGCAAACATATTTTCTTGACAAATTTTTGTAGACGATATTTTTTGAAAGTACTGTAATTTTTCTGCATGAAAACACAAGTGAATATAAAAATAAAAAAACTATTATAAACATTCTGCATACACTTAATAATGATTCTGTTTCTATCTCTCAAACAATCATAATCAAAAATAGAAAGAGTACTTAATTGATTTGCAGCAAAAGCGACCTTTATGGCAACAATATACCCTTTGTGGCTCGTTTTTATAGAGTATTCCTCATTTCATATGTAGTACGCACACTTAAGCACACACACACATACACTCACACACACTCTTGCCGGAAATATCGAAATAACAAAATTATTGTTATTGTTTGGGGGCCCGGCAAGGTAGGCAAAGGAAATTGCGCGGATTTGGTTGTTCTCCCAAGCGGCACACTCTTAAGTATGAGTATGTGTGCGCGTGTGTGTGTGAGTTTTTAAGGATCTGGCCTCATGGCTACAACAACAATAAAAATATAATAATAACTGTAGCAGCCAAACAATGCCAATTAATAAAACCAAAAATGAAATATGTGTCAGCAAAAAATGTGACCCAAAAATTAGATGAGAAAAATAAAATATGCATACACATAAGTATATTAAAATAAATTAATTTTGAAACGGACTGCAGGCAAAAATTTAATTAGTTTTATAATTATTTTTAGTTATTTTATTTTATTTACTTGCTGTGCAAATAGGGAACAAAAGTGTGTCCTTAAAAAATATAGATGAACTTAAGAAATTTTATTTAAAATATGTATAAAAAATATATTCATTCCACGTCCACTTATCCCTCTTAGAGTAGCAACACAATCTTCTACTTAAAACAGGCAACACGTTTCATTTAAATAAGTAAATAAATGAAAATTTGTAATTTGTAAAAATGTTAACTTGTACATTTTAATATGCAAATTGTTTTTCCAGACAAAATAAAAGGCTAATGTCTTACAAATTATGCAATTCTTGCTTAAAAAGCAATTTAGTTTTGACCTTTGTGTACCCTCATTTATTAAACTGAGCAGCACACCCTCCCCTACCCCTTAAGTATGTTGCCAATATTTGAAAAGCAGGCAGCCAAAATTGATTTATATGAAATTTATGCAGAGCCGCAAAAGTAAGTGAAAAAAAAAAACAGGGAAAGTGGCCAGCTAAGGACGAGCCCGAATTAAAGGCATGAAAATTTATTGACTCTCTCTCAATGCTTACCTGGAATCCTGTAGTCCTTGTTCACCTGACTCCGTCACACGCAAAGCATACAAGTCCTGTGAGAACAGCTGTAAGCACAAAGTTGGCATTTTGATGTCATTAGCACAATGCCCATACATTAATTAGTTAGTTAGCTTAGTTAGCTATTAGTTAGATGATCAATAGCCAGATAATACTTACTTCGCCATTTTCCGGCGGATCTCCATTGCCAAAGGTGGAGGCAACAACAATTAGCAACGCCTCATGCTCAATGGAGGATATATCGTAGTCGGACATGCAATATATCTAAATGAATAAACAATTTAATATTCTCGAATTGTAGTTGGGTCAGTTATCAAACCAACACTTTTTTGCCTGTGTATGGTCATTAGTATCTTGACCTGGTCTAAACACAAATGACTCTGTCAATGTGTGTGTGTGTGTGTGTGTTTTTGTGTGTAGTTTGTCACAGGTGCTTACAGCTTATCTCTAGTTTTCAAGGGCCAATGAGCAGCTGCTTTTTTGCTTACAGGACCCTTAACGGGACGAACATTAAGTTGCCAAAAATTTTCTACGCACCAAATTGTTGTGGGAGGCTTATGCTAATTTGTATAATGTGGCATTTATGTTGGGTCGCAGGTTGCAGTTAATTTTAGCATAGGTCAAAATATTTTATAATGTCAATTTAAGGTTGTTTGTCTGTTTAACATGACGTATGCTTAATATTTTGCATGTGCTCAATCAAGTTTTTGTGGTTTTTGGTTAAATTTATGTTGTATAAATCATAACATACATTTTTAACTATTTAAAATGATGTATATAAATAGTTTGATACACTACAAATATTAACAATAAATTTGGTTTCTTTGTTGAGCTTAAATTTGAACAAATTTAAGGTGAACATCTGTCTAATTAAAAATGTCATACATATTCCAGGAAATATTTATCAATGTAGATTCTAATTAAAAATGTCATTCGCAATAAATGTAATTGTATTCTCTGAACTTTTAGGCAATTCAAATTCAATGAAAAAATATTCTAATTAGATGTGAAATGTATATTGCATTTAATTATTCAAAGAAACATGTGAACTATGAAATTTATGGCTCGAAGATAGTAATTGAATATGAAGTGCATTTTATTCAAGGGATTTATACATGAAATTCACATTTACATATGTAAGTTGTAAATTTCTTCTTATTAGAAATTCCAAAAACTACTTTAATTTGTTCCTTAAAGACTATTTTAATATACACATAATATACGAGCAACTTTAACGAATATATTGCTTTATTTTTTTGATTTTTATTTTTGATTTTTGAATACTCACCTGTGCATTGAAAGCATGTCCCAAGAGTTCACACAATTGCTTGGCATATTGCTCCGATTTGCCTGTCTCTGTGGCATATAGAACCGTTGCTTTGATGCGTTTCGATAGAGCGCGTCCAAATAATTTCGATGTAAATTTCACAGCACTGCAAAGAAGAAGAGAAACATGAATGAAGCATATATCTATACACTACACACTACATACATCTATGCATATTCATATAGCTTGTTAGAATTTTCAACCCAAAATAGAGAGAGAGCAAGTCGAACACTTTAAGCATAGTCAGCATGAAAGACATCATTACACTTTATAAAGCACTTTATTACGGTACCAAAACACATACACACAACTTGATTGACATGCCATATAATTGGAAAATAGTCTGAAAGTATAGCATAAATTGCTCAAAAGGATGTTAGGCTGCTGCTTGCCAATAATCAAAATGCTTGCAACACTTTTATTGCACAGGCAACTTCTGTTTGGGTTCAAGTTATAATCATAGAAAATTACAGACTCGTTGTGTTTGTTCCTTGCTTAAAGCACAAAAACATATGAAATTTTAATGCAGAGTGCAAAAATGTGAAATGGAGAATTTACAGAATCTTTTGTCCTTTTTCAGAGCTTTTGGGACTTGTTGTGCCGCCTTTTGTTATTACTTGGCGCGGCGGCGGCTGTTCATGACGTGCATTGAACTACTTGTAGTACATGTAGAGTCCTTGGCGTGCTTTCTAGCCAGAATATGTGGCAGGATGTGTGCTTATAGACAGTTTAACTGTAATTCAATATGGCTTGGCGGCTCACATTTCGTTGCATACTTTTGTGCGCAACATAATTTCATTTTCATAAAGTTGTCGATGTCAGCCCTGATTTAATTTCATTTCCATCAGCCGAAGCCAGAGTCGAGCAGTCAGCGCGCGTGCTGAAACAATTAAACTTAATTATGGCACAGTTTTACACATATACATATTTACATACATATATGTACTTGGATAATGCATTTGCAATTCATTTAAGCATTGATAAAAAGTTTCGCGAGAAACGGAAGTTTTGCGTTGTAGGCTTGTTAAGGATATTATAATTATGTCACTTAATATGTAACACTTTAGAAGAAATGTTCTAAAGCCCATAAAATACATATATTTTGCTGATCAGCTGAAAATCCGATAATATGTCTGTTTTTCTTAGTTTTGGTATAAGTAGTAGCTATGTTGCAACCGCAGGATCGGAACACTATATCATATAACTGCGATGAAAACAATCGATTAAAAAATTAGGTCTTATCTTGATTCTCAAGATATTATAATCAAGCTTAACAGTTCTAAGAATTTATAATAAAAAAAAATTGAGTTATTGTATGAAAAACTTTTTTATTTAAAATAAAAACCCTTTATATTTTTTATAATAAAAATTTGAGCAAAATAACTATAAAATATAGTTGCCGTAGGAATAACAGGCTGAAGGTTTTTTGCTTGTGTGAATATCACTTTTGTTATCTCAAACAAACTCATAAAAATCAAGCTTTATTAGTGAGTATATTATATATATTATATTTGGGAGAAATTAATTTTAGTATTAAAAATTCTTTCAGATATTTTCATCAAAGTCAGCGATTGCAAAATAGTTCAGCCAAATATATTATATAGTCGGATCAATATATTATATAACTGCCATGGAAACAATTTATTAACAATTTAATTTACACCTGAGATATCCTATATTATTGCAAAGTTTTATTTCGTATCTCTAATCTTCTGCAAGGGTAGTTAATCCTTCGACTTGCATAAAATAAATGTTCTTTCTCTTTTTTCATACAAAGTGTGTGCGCATTCGCATAAATAATGATTTCAGCAGCATGTTAATTGACAACTTTTTAATGAATATGATTTTTGCCATTTTGCCAGTCGACTCCATTTGCTTTAATATTGCATATGAAACCCATTAACATTCCCTTACTTGTTACTTGTTGAATTAAACGACAGTGCAAAAAACACAGTCAGCTCTGGCTATGAGGGCAATTGCTTTAAATGGAAATTAATTAACTTATGTGAAAATGCGAAAGCGAGCAAGTGCGCCAACAACTTCATTAATCCGTAACGATTTAAAGTGCGGTCGTTAAATAATTATAATTATTATATTTATTATTTTTACAATTCATTTAGCAACAATCTGTAGCTTGTCGTTTGGTTTGTGTTTATCTTTATTAACGCAATTCATGTTGCTTATAAAGAGTTGAGCATTTCGTTTTAATTGTTCAATTTGTATTATGGCCAATTGAGCAAATTTTGGTAGCAATTGTTGAACTTAATTGTAACAAGTGTTTTCTTGTAATTAGCGTTTTTTTTTTGGCAATTAGCTGGAGTTTAGGATTAAATGATGATTCATTTTGTAGGAATTTGAACTAACTTGTGCAGCGAATAGAGATTGTAGATTATAAAATATAATTATTATTTTATTTTAATAATTATAAATTTCGAGGTAATTGTTTGTTTAAGTATTGAAATGAAGAGCTGAAAAAATATTATAAATAAATTATGGGGGAGTTTATTAAGACGTGGAATTTTTGGATGGATAAGGATAAGGATAAAGCTGATTATGTTTCTATATTTTATCTATTTTAAGTTGCAATTCAGCATATTCTTACCTGCAGCTAATATTCAAGCTAATAAAAGTTTCATTATATTCATTTTAAAGTCGTTTATTTAGTTGGCTTGATATTAACTAATCAACGTTAGCTTCTCAAAATTAGCAAAACAATTTTAACAGCTATTATAAATTCTGCATAAAGGAAGCTATCACTAACCACAAGCTCATTAAAACTACGCGAATTAAATAGGAACGTTGCAATCTACAATTCCCGACTGCTTTATACTCTAATTATACACCAGTAGATAAAAAATGTATCGAATAATAAAATATTATCAAATATATTATTTAAAAAAAATAAACTCGCCAGTATAAAATCTTATCAAATTTGAGGACTTTAGTTAAAATAAGATTTCCCTACTTTACACCAACAAATGTGCCAATTTTGATTGCTCTAGCTTTAAGAGGGTTGAAATTGAAGTGATAAAATCAAAAACCAAATATAAACCTTTTCCCATTTTTAACAAACGAATATAAAAAACAATGACATGATGAAAACATCATGATGCTATGCATCAAATTTTCCAAGTCAGTTAACGTTGCGCTGACAGCGATAAGGATCAGGAGAAGGAGATGTTGGGTAACCAACGAACTGGTAGCAATAAACCACAATCCATGTAATCTACTTAAGGACTAATCCCAGCTGATGCTGTGTCGTGTGACACGACACACACACACACACACACACGCACATAAACACAATTACATGGCATACAAAAGCGTATGGCAGAAAGGTCGACTACGTTTAACGGTAAAGGTAATGGCAATGGCAATGGCTGCACAGTTATATGTAAACGCACAAACATTGAGTACTCATCGGAGTTGTAGTCGGTGTGTGCATAGTATTCTACTTACCGAGCGATTTGTTTAAAATTGAATTTACGTCTTGGTTTTTTGCCTTTGCTCTCGCCGCGTCCTTTTTTCCAAATATGTGTACGCCAGGCAGGATCCTGATATTCAAACGATGGCTTCAAATAGTACAATGCCATCTCCTGATGAAACACGGGCGTTATGGATCCAGATAGTGGCGGCACAATCCATATCCAATCCGCAGGACAACCATTGCTAAAAAGAGAGAGAGTGAACACGATGTAATTGTTATGGTGTCTTGCTTTGTTTTTTGTGTCCTTATTGGCTGTAATTGACATAATGCCACAGAGTAGAAGGGCGACAGCTAATGGCTAGGATACAATGCTATTCTGCTCCTTTCTACGGGTTTTGTCCTCTATTCCAATGCCAACCCTCTGCTTAATTGTAGTCCAACAAGCTGAAGCTTATCTTATGGATACGCTTTGTAAAACATTGGAAAATGCAAATTGGCAGTAATTGAAATATGGCCACGTTTATTTTTAGACAGAGTATTTTGGGTTTTAGCTGTGGCATATTTTCAGCATTGGCTTAAATGTTTGCTAAAGTTAAATATACACATATTTGACTTTTAAATGAAAACACAGAAGTAGTGCATAAAACTTTTCTTTAAATTACTTAATGCTACATAACTGTGAGGCAGCTAGGATTAGTTAAAACTTTCAATTAAATTTTGCTGCTTACAACAGATTAAATAAAACTGAGCTTGTTTGTGTTTAGTTTCTTTAAGCTATGGATGCTAAATTTGTTAGCAATATTAAATGTATTTAAAATTGATTATACACGGCGTTAAATTAACTAATTTTGCATTTAAATCATAGTTTATAGTTAGTTAGGGAAAATGCTAAATTAAAAAACCAATACTCTTTTTTTGACTATAAAATCCCACTAAATTATTTTTTTCTTGAATGGTTTTTTTTTTGTCAAATTCCTACCCATTTGACAATTAAATTTTATTTAAATTTGGAAAATACAATTTTAGTTGTACTCTGCATTTTTTAGGGCCACAAAAGCAAGAAAAATATAAAAAAAAAATAAAATGTTTAAGATATAAAATGACAGGAGGTTAAATTATGACTAGAGAAATGTAAAGATTATTTGTTTTAGATATTTTTTTTTATATAAAAAGATTTTTTCTTAGTTTTTAAACTGTTATATATTGGTAAAGATGGAAATGACTTATATTCAATTTTTTTTTTCTAGAATTTTTATTTTTATTTTAATTTTTTAAGAAAATTTTTTTATTTTTTTTTTACACAATTCGAAATATTAAACAAAATTTTAAATCTTGAATTTTGATTTTTAATTGATTGTATACAACTGATTATATTTTATGTATGAATTTTACATATTAATTGATTGATTAATTGTATATATACCAAAAAAAATGATCTCCTCCTAGATTCCCAACTCTTACCCTCAATAGTTGATCTATTAAACACACTTATTAAAACTGGCCCATTCTGTGCACCCTGGAGGACTATTAGCTTATAAATGTTTGCAATTCAAGCCAATAAATGCGATAAAAACTCTCGACAACCGTCGCGCAAATAAAATATGAAAAATGATAAAAATAACTTTTGCCAAACGAAAAAAAAAAATAATACCAACAACTGTGCAACACAAAGTTTTTGACATATTGTTGCGGCATTTATGTGTCTCGTGTGCACTTTACATAAAATGCTGGCGACAGCAAATTGAAAACAATAAATTTATTTCGCACCTGCCAAAGAGTTTTACGCGCACACCAAAAACAGGAAGTCAAATAAAACACGTGAAGCCATAAACTTGCGGCTCGGATAAGGGCCAAAAGGGCGTTCTCAACTTGGGCATAAAACATTGCAATATTGCGCATACGCCTTCATATATAGGAAAGCCCATATGTAAACAAACGATTAGTTAACCAAAAAAATGTTGTACTTACCGTAACTTGGATTCATTCTCGAAATGTTTCATAAAACTTTCGCTGGCCGTATGATGATCCACAATGGTAACATTGCGGCTTTGAAATGAATGCAACACCGCAATATTCATTTCAATAACAGCTTTGTCCTTCCACAACGATGTCGGTGTTCGGGTATCCAAATTCATTCTCAGTGCCACGGTCTGTAAGGATATACATAGTATATAGCAATTAGTATAGGTATATAATAGACATGTTGAATTTTCTGCAAATTCAATTTGTGCCTACTGATTGAAAGTGTGCAAAATGCTGTTGCAGGCGAACTTTCAACTCATCCTCGTTATTAATTTTCGATTACAGTTTTTTGGTTTTTGTGGCCAAAAATTGATAATTGCACTGCCCACATTTAAAGCCCACTGGCAACAAGTGGCATCAAAAGTTTTGTTTAGAAGCCCCATTGCGGTCACTGAGCATCGAGCATGACGTCATTTATTGATTTTGCTTTTAGCAATTATAACGTGTAAAATGCTTTTACAGTGGCATTGAATTATGGGAAAGTTTAAAACGAAACTAAGTTTCAGTTAAAGTAGAACAAGAGTTGCAAATTTTAACCGAAATTATTACTTTTCATATTATCGCAAAAATTGTATTTCTTTTTAGCATTTGCTATTTTATATTGTTTAAGATATATACGGGCAACTCTTAGCATTGCTTAAATAAGCAAAAGTCAATTATAAAATATACCCTTAATATTCTTGGAAAATAATTGGAATAAGCTTTTAATTGAGCAACATAGATTTAATTACATTTAATAAAAAATGTTTTAGGAACTTAGAAGAGAATCTTGCGTAATAATATATTATGTAATTTTTATATATGATACTGATATATCTGCTGAATTGTTCTAGTTATGATAATAAATTTGATTATCACGAGCAATGAATAATTTTTTTCTAACATTCTGATATTTATGCTTTCACCTGATTTTGCTTAGCAAAAAAAATTAGAATTGCTTTTTGCTAAACACAAAGTAACCTTTCAAATACTAGCATAATAATGTAAAATAAAATATTTATGTCAATACTTTCAATTATTTTTTAAGAAATATCATACTTTTATTATAAATATTAAAATAATTATGTATTTTAAAAATACAAAAAAAATAAAAAAAATTCATTCCAATGTGCGCATAAAATTTTCTGTGAATTATAGACTATATATTATATATATATTTACATGTATGTAAGCATTTATCTATGATTTTGTTTGTGTAAAATGTGCATTATATCAAAATCAAATTGAATAATTAAAAGTTTGAGTGGGCCTGGGCGTTGGCGTGTGTTAATGGCAAGTTTATTTTCAAAAACTAATTTAAACAGCAAATTGAAAGTGCATATGCATCATAATTTAATGCAGTTTAAATAATCGAATATCAGTATATTGGAATTGTAAGTCTGTCCATAATTTAAGACATATTTTTTGAATGCACTTACTGTGCTATGGAAATTTAAATGTTGCACCTTACAGACTCATGGAATTTGATTTACTTGAATGCGCTTGGGTTGCTGCTTTTAAACTGTCTTGCAGGACGCACAAGCACTTTGCAATACACATAAGCCGTCCAGGACACATGCACACACACACACACACACACATACTCTGAGAGATATTTATCAGAGAAGCGCTTTATGCTGTCGCTGTAAACGCCATAAAAAGGAAGAGGAACGCGAATCCTTATGGAAATGTGCACATTATACGCTATACGCTCATATAATGAAATAAAAGCCGGAACACGCCAGCGCTAACGACAATGACATCAAGGACATTTAGCAAGGACAATGCCAGGTGCTATCAATAACGCAATTACGCAATACCCAAACACCCAAATCGGAGGGGAAATCGGGTAAAAAAAAAATATGTTTAATACTTTAATGTTGGCAACTTACCTCCAACATATTGCGACGATTTGTGTCACATAAATTCCGGCAGCCAATCTCCGTTGACATATACCAGCCACTGAATGTGGTGGCCGTAAACTGTATGCCACCCACATCGAACAGCATGCTCGATACGGCGGGCAATGCATACCACCGTAAACTCAAATCCGTAAACCAATCGAATCTGTGTGAGAGTGAGAGAAATAGAGAGAGAAGGTGAGTAAAAAGTGAAAAATTTTGTTTGGTTTGTGGTGCTGTTAACTGTAGATGTAATAAGAGATGGTACAAATATTAATGGAAGTATAGATATTTTCGATATTTTCAAAGGAAAGGGAGTATCAATATCTTTAGTAACATATCAAAATCCATAGTAACGAGTAGTTGAAAAGAACCTTGGATTTAAAAGGTAGAAAGCTAACGATTACTTGGTTTTAACACACTTAATTGCAATACAATTTAAATAAGTAACTGAAATATTTGATTTGTGATGTATAATATATATATATATTATATGTATTGTATGTATGATATGTAATTCAAGCAAAAAAAAAAATATTGATTGGAATTTTGATTTTATGGATATCTTAAACAAATAAAGATTTCAGTCCAAAATCAAGCAACAGCGTACACTTAATTAAATTATGATTAATTAATAATATTATTGGTTTTATAAATATTTTTAATATATGTAAGCAATTATATTTTTTTATTTTAATTTAATTTTACTTTGAATTTGGTGGCATTTTTATACAAATTTTAAATCGAAAAAAAAACTGTTTGATTCTTTTTTCATTTGCTAGTTGGATGATTTCAAACGAAAACATTACTTATTACATTATTACATTATTTTTTGGATATTGCAGGCATTATAAATAACAATTCTGTTATATGAATATTTAGCAAAAGGATGCCTATTAATAATCATTTTTTCAGTGTTCTTTTATGTCTGAATTGGGGCTGATAGCTTGCAAAAATCAAAAGTACTAAAGGTCCCAAAAGTTAATATACTTATACAAAGTGTAAATAAATTGGAATATTTTTTTGAAAAAACTTTTAAACATTTACTTTTAGATTACAGACCGATACGAATGTCAATAACATCAATATATTGTTGTCAAATATCAAAACTAGCATTTATACACCTATACTTATCACAACTAGCCCATCTCTGAACCACATTCCACAAAAACACACATTCCAGCACTCACTTGGGATGAATCAGCGGCACCTCTAGTATCAGTTCCATGGGATAATCAAAATAGTCTGGATCATGACCGTTGGCCGACACCACCAGGGGCAATATGTCCCATTCGCTGCCCTTGCCCTTCCAGCCCAGTTTAATGCAGACCTATAAGAATTGAAAAAAGCAACAAAAAATTAGAAAAAAAATCCAAAATCGAATATCAACACGAGCTGTGCAAAACCAACATAAAAAGTGACATGTGTACAAATATATGGCATACTTTCGGGCGGTTTTGCATGTAAATACATCAGAGCAAAGTTGAGTTGAGTTGAGCACTGGCAGGACTCAACACTGTGTCCTGTGCCTTGGCAACATATGTTCGTGTGTGTCTGTGTATTTATTGACAGCTTTGTTGTTTGTTCGTTTTGTTGTTATTTTTTGTTGCGTATTTAAAATGCGATTTATTACATGAAGTTTATACAACTTTCATTCTTTCCCATGCACATTTGTTTCTGTAATTTGTTATGTTATTGTGGGTTCTGGGATTTCATTTTTTTCAACTTGTTGGCAAGAGCACAGAAAAAAAAATATGTGGACCTCGCTTAAAGCCGAAGTAAGCAATTGATGCGTGTAAATATTGTGATACGATATATATAAATAGATAGCCGGATTACAAGCAATAAATAAAGGCCAGTTCTCTAATAAAAAAGGAGTAACGAAAATGACTCTGTCGAAATTGGTTTCAATTCTATGAGAGACAGAGCAGATGTTCAATTTATTGATAGCTAGTCAACCGCTCACAAGTGGCCTATTGAGCTTAATGCGAATATTTCATACATTTATACACACACACCCACACCTCCTGGCTCTTAGGAAAAAATTTGTTAAATTTTAAAAAGTGCAATAAATGGAACACATGAGTAGGGCTTGGTAATACTACAGCAAGTTTTATTTAAACTCCAACTTTTTCAATAAATTTTCTTTAACTTAAATAAAAATTTCTGAAGCAAAAATATGAAAGTTCATTTTATATAATATTCAACATTTATGTAGCATAGATTTTTATTTTTTTTTCCAATTTTTTAATTAAGTTTGATGATTTCCTTAGCCTATGGTGTATCAAATTAATAATTTTTATTTGACAGCCAAATGAATTTATTTATTCTACCCAATCAAGTTATTCAGCTATCCAAAAACTTAATTAAAATTATTACCTCTGTAAACTCCACATTCATAGGATCACCAATAATTTTGCCATCTGTCTGTTTATAGCCAGCATATGATATAAGTTGATTATTCCATATACGATAATCATGTTTAACATCTGTGCGCTGTGGAAATATTGTGATTGCCGATCTGCAAGTAATCAAAATACCAACATATTGCTATGGCTTAATATCAATAATAAATCTAAAACTTAAACTTTCAACCACAACATCAACATTGAAACCAACTAAAAGTTAAGCAATATCTATAAACTTAGTACATATAGAATCAACTTAAAGTTCATAAAGGTGCAACAACTTTTTGGCAACATAAGCGACATCTAATATTAACAAAGTCAAAAGTGCAATAGACAGTAGTCAATTTCGGAGCTTAGTTTTTGGGGTAATAAAATTGTTGCAAATATTAGCCATGCCACATACACATAAACTCAAATTCTAAATTAGCCGTAGACAAAATATTTGACTGTCATTTTTGGGGCGCCCCCGAAACGCTAATAAAACGATTTTAGTGGATTAGTTTGGTGGCAATGAAAATTGGAAATATTTTCAGCAAAATTTCCAATCGGCATAAACGGCCTGCAAGCCTTTGCAAATTATGTGAAGCTTAAAATTATGATGTGCTAAATATGTGAATTTTCACAAATTTGTTTTCGCTAATTAGAATAAGCTCTCAATTAGGTGGAAACACGGTAAATTATCGCAAAATTCCAAAGGCTTAAATAATGTCAGTGTAAAATTACTACACTATAAAGCATTTTATATAACATATTAAATATGATTTCTAATCATTTTTGAATACTTTACAAAAGCAAACCAAATGTTATTCCCATTTTTAAAAGATAAAGCAATCGTAATTCTCTATGGAGTTATTTTTGACATAAAATTTTCGGCATTAACTTTGTCAAAATTATTGAACAGAAAAATTATTTACAATATTTCTCAAAAAACATTTTTAAATCTCTACAAATGATTGACAATTGAAATAAAATAACTTGACAGGAAAATATTTGACTAAAATCAAATATGAGAGTAAGGCAGGTAAAAATAAATTTTAATTTTCCAACAATATTTTTTATTTTTAAATATTTATTGCTACTCAATATTTCATATATATTTGATTAGTTTTCAATTTAATTATTTAGCTATTTATCACTTACCTTAAATTCCCTTTATTTGTGGCATATTTGATGTGATTGCAAATGGCTTCAAACATGCCGCTTGTTGTGGTCACATAACGACAATCAAATACCTAAAAATATAATAAATAAATAATCATGTAAATAATTTTAAATTTTAAATTTAAATTTATGCAGACTTTCAACAATTTTAAGCTAACATTTAAGCTACAAGCTAAGTCTCAATAAGCTTTTAATTTTAAAATTCGCATAAGCAGCAACTGCAATTAAAGCTGCAACTTTAACTCACAACATGCAGTTCAAAAGCTAAAATTAAATAAAACATTCATAGCGCTTATTGTAAAAGAGACAACAAAAATCTGGAAAGAATGCTTAAGTTTAAAATAACAGACTAGAAAATACCCCGTATTTTAACATAATATTTAGCTTAGCTTTATAAGTTAATTTTTATTACTTTTGCGGATGGATTACATTTTTCAATGTACACATATAAAATTATAAATAAATGCTTATTACAAAATTTAATTTTAATAGTTTTCTGAATAGAAAGCTAAATATTCCAACAAATAAATTACATTCAAATAAGAAACTATATTTAACCATATTTAATAGCTCTATACCCAAAACTAAATTTCATAATATTTCCCTGAAAAACTGTAACTCACATTCATATATTTATTGAATAAAACCCCTTCTTCCTTATTTAATTTAGTACGTGGTATAAAAAACAGCAATCACTGTAGTAAACTAACAGCCAAAACAATTGTACTACATGAATATTAAGTGCGTTGAAACTTTTCAACTGCATAAAAAATAGAAAATAGAAAACAACAAACTGTGAATGAAATCAGTTCAGTTTAGTTCAGTTCAGTTCTCTTCTATTTGTTCTTTTCCTTTCAATTTCGTTTGTTATTTTTTTGCTGGCACCACATGGGGCGTATGATAAATGTGACGTAATACCCTTTGTTACGATTGTTGAGTTAGAAGTTTAAGTTTTGTTTTTGTTTATCGTTTTTTGCGCGTTGAAATTGTACACAGAAACCCTTTTTCAATTATTGTGCTTGAATGCACATTCTAGTGTATATTTTCTATTTTACCAGGTTTTTACCTCTCTATTAACTGTGGTCAACACACAATTGTTTTGGGCATTTTCACACCTGTCGTTCCCTTCTATTTGCGGTTTATTTATGAAAGGTGCCAAGTACTTACACTTCTGGCTTTATGGGATTTCTGTGTTTGTCCACTCGACATTTAATTTTTATTTCCCCACTTCCAATATTTCTTATTTTTTTTTTTTTTTGGTCACTTTCATTTGATTTTCTGCTATGTTGAGTTTTTGCCAGGGTTTTTCCGTAATTAAGTTTGAACCCTTTTTCAAGTGGACTCTGCTATTTTAGACCCATAAGCCGGAGTCCTATTCATTTATGCATGATGTGTGCGTTTAATTTTAAAAACAAAGTTTTGTTTTTCAAGTGTTATTGGATAACTTTCTGGAAAGTCATGGCGTAAAATGAAATTATCATAGCACAAAACTGTATCTGTTACCCAAAAATATGTTTATGCAGCATCATTTTTAAAGCCAAAATAGACAAACTATACTGCGAGTTTGCCAATACTTTTTGACACAAGTAACAAGTTGTAAGGTTCGAATAAAAGTGTGGTGGAATAGAAGATACCCTGAATTTATTATTTTATTTAGGTGACAAGCTATCACATAAATTTAATAATTATAATAGTCAAGTGAAGGGATAAAAAAGACTTAAGAAATGTAACAAAGGCTAATGAGACGGACTGATTTTTGGAATCCAGCAAGCTGTATTCGATTGAAAACATTTATTATTTGATTTGATTTAAACTAGAACTTAACTGAGAAATTTTTTTTAACACTTCCACTTAATTGTGTTCACCAAGAACGGCGTACATTACTGACAATCCACTTTATTAAATTTCAATTTCAATTCAATTTTTGAGAATCGCCAAGGAAGGCACAAATCGTCACATCTTCACATAGGCATCGAAAGGATTACTTTATATTTATTTAATTAACGATATATTTTGATGATTTTTTTGATACTTATTTTTTCCTATTAAATCAATGTATAAAAATTCTTTAAATAAATAAGTAAAGCTTCTTTAAAAAAATAAATTAGTCATTTTATAAATATCATTCTTTAAAGCCAAGGAATATTAGGTTTATCCACTATTAAGTCATCGACTGAAATGTTAAAATTAGTTCGTAAAAATGGGGCCAGATATAAATCCATTAAAATTATTTAAAATCAGAAAAAGGTGCAAGATTTGATTTAATTTAAAAAAAAGACTGAGATAAAATAAGAACAAATTTCTAATACTAATCTCATTTCTATTGTATAAAATATGTTTTCTTGATTGATTTGACTTTTGATTAATCATTAACATATGTTACCATCTCTCTGAGCACTTTTTATTACAGGGTATAGAAGTGCTTATGCAGCAGTATTTTTAAATTCAAAAGAACTATAACGTTTCCTTGGAAATAAGTAAGTAAGATGCTCATAGTCGAATCGCATTAAATATGTACGTATACACATGTGTATACAATATAAATATTTCAAGCTAAGTGAATTTTCAAGGTGACTTTAGAGACGTAAAATTTTTGGGAAAGTGACGTCTGTTTAAGGCTGTCATATGCATATGAGAATTCATTCAGGCGTAAATGCAAATCTGTACACACATTGCTGGGCACACACTCTGACATTTTGTAATGCCAACTAGTGATCGTCATTATTATAATATACACATTCATACATATATATTTGTGTATGAATAAATCTCTGTGTGGCAGATACCAAAAATTTTTTAAATTATAATTTACAATGATTTGCATTTCAAATACGCTTTGTTTTCTCTCTCGCTCATCAGTTTCACTTTGTGCCTTTTTTTTAACGCCCTGGGTGCGCATTTTGCATTTGTCATTTTGGCTGAAACACGCATAAATCTTGAATAATGTTGCCCAGATACACACATAGATACACACACACACACCCACATAAACCTACATATACTAAGTCCTATTAGAACTGCCTCTGTGATTTGTGCGCTGACAAATTTACTTGACTATTTTGCAAATGTTTAAAATAAAAAAAAATTTGTAAATTACACACATTTTGGGCTAATGTATCTTGATAAATTGTTATGCTGATTTGTGGCGAATATATGGCAATCATTGGCTTATGTCTCAAGCAAGTTAATGTTTGCCCACATAAACTTCAATTTGAGGGATATACTCGTTATATATGTATATACTCATATATACTACTTACTTTTTAAAAGTAAATATTTTCGACTTTAAAATCTTATATGCTGCCAAATTTTTGCTCTTCAATATCACTAGAAAGTCGGCTCAACACTTAAATTATTTAATAACGCAATATTAAATTAAGCTATCAAAATAAATATTCAATATAAACCAGACACATTTTTGCTAATATTTATTTGATCAATTTTATTCGCTGCACAACAATTTTAATTCTTTATTTATTTTTGTAATCTAATTTATTCGTTTTTAGCAATTTTTGCACAAGCGTAAAATCATTTTGACAATTTGTTTAAATGTTTAATTTAGTTTTAGTTTTCTAGCTTAGTTTTCTTTAATTTCTCCTTAATTTATAATATTATTTTAAAAATATAAATCTCTTTAGAGAATGAAAATATAATTCAAAGAACTACAACAATTTGTAATTCATATTTTAATTCACTTTAATTTCTCTTTATTTTATGCAATTTTATTTAAAAATAAATCTCTTTAGAGAATTAAAGTATAATTCAAACAACAAATTGTTATCCGAATTTAAAATAAATATTTTAATATTCATTCAATGTACAAACTGGCAATAAAAAGTAAATCAATCTCAATTTAAATAACTTCCCAAATAAACTGTCTTATTTATATGCATTTATTTTTTCTCTTCAACTTTCAAGCACTTTATAATGCCATAAAAATGTTTTTGGGTTAAGTACTTAAGTTCATAAATATTCTTCTAAAAATCCACATTTATAAATCATAGAGTGTGTGGCAAAAACTCACCTGCAGCTTTGACCATTGAATACGTCCAATGCAGCGGGAAGAATTTCGCCAGGCTAATTTGGCGCCATAAATTAGCTCCGTTTCGGTTAGCTGATAATGTCCCGTTGTCTCAATGCTCTGTCGCACCTGTTTCCAGCGGGTGTCATGGGCAACAGAGGAGGAGCTAGAAGGTAACGAAGTTGTCAATGTTTCGGTATGAATATAGTCCATAATACCCTTACCGCTTAATGGAGGTAAAATATTGATCCAGAAAATCCTTGGCATGTTCCAATACCAAATCCGATTTACGAGCTTCAACGGCCGCAGTGCCAATGTTCATAATGCTGCTCGTGCATGTGGCCTTCGAGCAGGATAATATCTAAGAAAAGGACGAAAATTATAAATAAATAAGTCATAATTTTTGAGACATATACTTTTGTATATATGGCTAGGTGGAGTAAGATGCTGTTTTTATGTTGTGACAATTTAATTAAAAATTTAATTGCTTATCTTGGTAATTAAATTTTTGATTGCTCATTTCATTTTGTCCTAATTGCTGCAACAAATGAAGATGAATGACACATCCAGACACTCTCAACAAAAACCGTGCTGGGCAATAAAAATGAACACCCTCAACTTGTCGCCAGCCCCTCAACAACAACAAAAAGAAAGTGCGCAACAATTCAATGGAAATGAAATTAAACAAAATGGCACAGGGCACATCATTTAAAAAGGAACTGACAACTTTCCAGCTTAAGCTGAAGCTTCAACCTGTACCACGTTTTGGCCACGTTTAAAAAGCATTTCACTGTCAATTGCCGATGTTACATTTGCTTTGCTTTACTTGCACAATTTCCTTTTTGTTTCTTTATGACGCGTGTCACTTTAATTATACCCTATATTCTATATGCTGCTTAAATGAGGTATTATAATTTGTGCAAATTTTAAAGATTTTTAAACTTTTGTCAGTGTTATGAATAACCTAATTGAACACCTTGAATTAAAAAGCTGGAATCTAAATCTTTGGATTCTAAGTTGCATCGTATAATAATCATATTTTTTTCATAATTAAAAAATATATATATTAATTTTTTGGAATGAAAATTACATGACAAATTTATTAAAACAATTAATACGAATATTGTTAAATGATATCCTTACATAAACATAATGCAAATTTTCTGTCTTTTTACAGCTTCAAAATTAATATTAAAAATATATTCTAGACTTATTTTGATCTATTTTATTTATGCGTTAATACTAATGTCTAAAACCAACTAATAATAAAAATATATTTTAACTTGTAAAAATCTTAAAATTAAATTATTCAAAATTAATTCAAAAACTGTGTAATGATTTGTTTTATTTGAAGCGTTTACTACAAAATGTTTTAGAGATTTGTAAACTTTTTATAAATATCGCTGAATTCCCTAATTTGACAATTGCTGCAGAGTATCTTTAGACTTGTAAGACTATACTTAAAATTACCCTGAAAGGACTCCAGAGTATAGTTAGAGTTTGATAGGTTGACTTTTCTCTAAATTACACAAAGTCTATCAGTACCAGGGTATCTTGTAGTTAATCACTTGTCTCGATTAAGACACTTTTGCTGGTTTGTCTTTTGCTCTTGCAATGCTCAATTTACCTTGACTCTCCAGCTTCCCCCCTCATTAACCAAAGCAGTATGAACTGTGAATGCTTTGCCTGGAAGCTGTGAGCTGTGAGCTGCTTTTCTTTACCTTGGCTTACGGTTTGTTTTTCTCGACGGTTTAATTTACTCAACACCAAAGCCAACGCCTTGAAGCCCGAGTCCCAGGCTATGGCAGAAGAACAAGTTACCCGCGGTCATAATTAGTTTGTTTTTACAGGCAGTTGAGCTCTTGAATTGGCTTGAGAAAAGCGAATTGGCCCTCATAAAACGCTCAAGTGGTTTTTACCAGCTTCTTCTCGTTGTTATTTTGCTTGTGAAAATTACATCACACATACGCCATGAGGACGTTTGACATTTAAAAAAAATATTAAATTTAAATGAATTATATGGCATAATAAAAGACATATTAAATATTCTTGAAGCTGCATAACTTTTTATATTTAATTTTTTTTATAATACAACATAATATACAATATAGTAAATAAAACTAAATAATTATGAGATATTTGCTAATAAATAATATTTTTCACATAATCAAGTTAAATAAAATGATAAATTTTGAACCTTTTTTTTAGATTCAATATAAAATAAAATTATTTTAAAATACACCATCAATATGTCCAATAAAACTTTTGATTCTAAAGATTAGTTTATTGATTAGTTTACAATGCTAATAAAATTTAAATTACCAATATTTTCATAAATCTATAGAAGCTATTAAATATGTACAAAATATTAAACTGAGTCCTAAAAACTTTTGAGTATTTATTACACAAAAAAAATAATACGCAAAATAATCCATGAATTTATAAAAGCTAACAAATATTTGCATACAGAGAAGCCTTGGCCAAATATCCTATTAATGTTGCAAACTTTTTTACACCTTCTGCTATATTGCATATTAAATTTCAAGTTAATAAAACCACACTATAAATCTTTTTGTTGTTAGTTTATGAAGCTCTCAAAGCGCCTTAACCACAATAAAAGTCTGTTTAAACTTTTTAAGTTTAACCACATATATTTTTCTCAGTATTCCACGTTGTGTGCCTGGCATAAACTTTTTTGCCAAAATTTTCAACTGCACGGGACAAATTTATGCACAATGCAAATAGCAATACATATAAACAAACTAACACACACACACACCCACCTGGCTTACATTACAAAATTTATTTAGCAACAACTTGGAAAGTTATTATTCAAACCAAGGCAAGGTTTCAGATGCCAAACAACTGCACACCTCAATGTAGAACTTATTTGTATGTGTGTTTTAACAAAAGTCCAGAAAATTAACTTTTCTAGCGTTCAAAGCGGAAAAATCTCATAAGGCAACTAAAAACGAAAACCAACAGAAAATTGCGGCCAGGCGGCATTTTCATTACAGCAAGATTTCAGTACAAACTGGCAAATGAATTTGGCTGCCAGCGTCAAATGTAAATAATTGCAAGCTTCTACTGCAGTTTGCGCCCATTTTGCCACACCCATTAACTGGTTAGAGTCCTTCACACACACACACACACAACAAAGTTCTTCAAAATTGTTTTATGTAAATATAAATACAAAGCAACAACAACAACAACCACAACGAGGCGACAGCCGCGAGTAAAACTTGCCACTGCGCCGGAAACGGAAATTGTTGCAGCTTGCAGTGTCTCAAATAAATATACACACACACACAACATCGAACAGCTGCCGAATATTGAATACCCTTGCAGAAAAATGCTATGATCTACATTCAACAATAGATATTCTATCTATGCCTAAATATATTATGTAATTCAGTAATTAAATAAATTTTATCAAATTTTTTAAAATAAAATTAAACACGCATTCTCTCAGCTCAGTTGAGATATGAATTAAAAAATTAAATGGTTTCACAATAATCTTTAGTTTCTGTGACAGCCTTATGTAGATTTAGAAAGAAAAATCAAAGTTTTTATAGCAATATACAAATTTGTGTACAAGCTAAGATATTTTGAGAACAAAATTGATTTTCACACTTAAAATTATTTTTTAATCAATTGTTTTCATGGCAGATATATAATTTATTAATCCGATTCACAAAGGTCTGGCATATGTAGATGATATAAAAGGTATCATCTGACGCAAGTCAAAATAAAGATAAATCAAAAATGGATAGACTAATTTTCTATTATTTCTGATCATATCTATAACTATAATATTATATATACTTTGAAAAATCGAAATTATCTCGATCAAAGCCTTAAAAATTTCATAACAAATTAATAACAGCCATTTTGCAAGGGTATCAGAAGCTGACAAGACTCACATAAGCACAAATCCACCCACACATCAAAGCGTTTAAAGTTTGGCATATAAGTTTTGGTTTGTCTCAACGCCACGTGCCCAATATCCTTGATAACTACCAAAGGAGGAGAATGCAAGGATGCAGCAAGAATTATATCCCTGATGTGCGCCTTGTTCGCGCCAAATTTGCAAATTTTTTTGTTTGTTTGTTTTTCTTTTCCGTGTTATATATTATGTTAAATTTATGCGCCTCAAAAAGACGCAAAAAAAAGTGTTAAAAGTGCTGCCAGCTGTTGTTTGAAATGAGACGAATTGCAAATGCGCTTTTATTGGGTAAGAGTATTTATTATAGAGATGGACGTAGAAGTCCACCATGTGTGTGCCATAATATTACCTTGTAATATAAATGAAATTATTCCTTTTAAAATAGTCTAGAGGACATTACACGACCAGTTAGGCATTCCTTATTAAAATACTTTTAATTTAGAAGCATGCCACACGTGCGCCACGTATACGTTACTGGGCAAGAAAATGCATAAAGTAAGATAAATATATCAACTGTATTAACATTAACTTATAGCCTTAAGTTTCAAATAAATCATGTAAATAAATTAATTTAAAAACTTGCTAACTTTATTACTTTACTGACTTAACAACTTCCGGAAACTAAGTAGCCAAGTCACTTGGCATACCACAATTTAAATAAAACAAAATAGAAATTATTTGTAGTTCTTAACTTCTGTGGCTATTTTTGCTTTCACCTTTTACTGTTAATACTCTGGCTGAGCAGCAAGTTTTCTCGCTCACTTTGTATATAAAGAAAATTCCAATGGAAAATTGCACAAAATTTACATTAAAATGCAGCAAACAAATGAAATTAAAATAAATTTACAGCACAAAAAAAATATGTTGTATACTTTTGTTACCCTATTAACATGAATAAATGTAAAAAGGATTTGCCGCCTTTAAAGGCCGATTCGCTGCGTTTTATAAAAATAATAATATAATTCGTATCATTATATAATTTTGTAAATCTTCTCTGTATCTGTTCTCTTAGGAATAGGATGTAGAATCAAATAGAGAGTCTCAACATGCCATATAAAAAATACTTTATACCTGTCCTTAAACTAAATTCAGAATAATCAAAATCGGTAGAAAAAGCCTTCTGATCATTTATTTTTATATGGAAACATTAATATATAAAGATTATATATATTCGAAGTTTCGGCAAATTCACGTTTACAAATAAAATAAATAAATAATTAAAAATAAAACAAAAATAAATAAAAATAAAAAAATAAAATAAAATAAATAAATAAAGAAAAATAAAAAATAAAATAACATTCCAAGTGTTGGAATCTAATTCAAATTACTTTAAATTCATAAATAATTATTTATTATAATAAGACCTCTAGGATATCTTCCAATTGAGTATACTCAACCCTATTCAAAATATTTGATTTTAACTGCCGCTGCCAGTTGCATAGTTGGCCATAACTAGTGCCAAAAAATAAAGCCATTTTTATGCCACGTGCCATGAATATTTCACACATGGAATTAAGTGTTATATAGTTGAAAGTTTCAACTCATAAAAACGAAGAGGCAGCACGCATATGGATTCAAAACGAAACCCAAAATAAACATAAAACTTGGACTTCATAGTTTAAGGCAATGAATATAAAACCAACAATAAGTGAATGGCCATTTCAGAAATTTCTGTCTGCAAATCCTTGGAAACAGGACATCAAGTTTAATTTGCTTTAAGTGGCGGCTGTTATAACATCTATAAAATGGAGCTGGCGGGCATTTTCGCGCGCTTATTATAATTATAGCAGGTGGGAAAATTTGCATGGCAAGTCTAAAAGTGTTGAATGGGGATTTTATTTTGCCCCAAAGTTGAGATGTCGCTGCTGCAACCAAATGGCAACGAGTAAACGCAAATATTTTTGCATTGCATAATTTTATGCACAAATGCAGCAGAGTCTGAGCTGAGAGGGGTTGGGTAGAGAGCAATGCAATGAAATTTGATTGCAAAAAAGGATTCGTAGCACCATTTCCGTTGACTGTAGACGCTGACTTAATTAGCAAAAGGCAACTGCAACAACAACAACAACAACAATTGCAACTGCAACAGCAATGGCAACTGTCGCATGGGGCAGCTTCAGCTAATTGAGGTTAGTTGCCAACTTTAATGCCAACACGTCGACGTCTTTTCCGCTTATGCAATGAACCTCTCAACCTCTACCTTAACCTCCACCTTCAGTTCCTACTCCTGCTCCTCCTCCTTGCCACAGTCCTTTTGTGGCCTAATGAGTTTTAAATCGCAGTCCAAAGTCACAATTGCTGGATCAGCCAAATTATGTGTGCCAATTAAATTATGCAATAGACAAAATAATTTATCAAGTTATATAAGTTAACAAAAGGAATTATATTTGCAATTTTAGCTACATTCAAATGTCAGGCCTCATTATACAAAATTAAAAAGAATTTCATATTCAGATCTTCAGCTTAATGACATTAGTTGCTGAGTGCTACGTAATTTAAGATTATTTTAATTAAAATTTGATTATTCTTTCCAAAAAGCATGACAATAAAAAACATCAACTAGTTTGTAAGAGAGAACAAAGCAAATAATAAGAAACCCAATTAAAGGAAATCAAAATGATTATGAAGTCAAGGAGGAGAACTTTAAATTAGATTATTATAATTAGATTATACGTAACAATAAAAGCTTTAAGCAAAATATCATAATGATGGAAATAATTGAGCTAAATTGGAGTCTTCAGATTTTTGAACTTTCAGCTCCATTTCATTTAATCTAAACTTGAATATGCTCTAATGTTTAGGCACTTTAAGCTACGAGTAGTTTCTTATGAAATATAATGCTTATTAAAAAAAAATTCACCTATTTTCGAATACTGACATTATTTGTATTTAATTTTCAATTTACAAAAAAAAAAAAAAAAAATGCTATCTAATTATATGTTTCTAAATGACGCCTTCGCCTTTCGTTTCTCCTCCAAAAAACTTTCTCCCTGTTATGGAACACCTACAATTTTTTTTCATTTTCTCCTAATGATAATTAGCTCTCTATGAAATATATTACCCTGAATATTAATCCCACAGAGTTGGGTTTGGCCTTGAAACCTTCATATATTCCTATTAAAAGAAGTCAAGGCTGCCCACACCTAAGCTTAGATAAACATTGCAATTTCCATCCTACGTATTTTCTTGAAATTTTTTTTTGTTGGATCTATGACTTATCTACGTCAATATTTTTTCTGATTAAAAACGCAATTAATTCCTGTTCTAAATTTAAATCTTTTGGCTGTTATATGCCTTAAGTCTGTGTTTTTTTTTTCTACCTTGGCTTTAATACACATATCTCTTTCATAATTTCTTTTATAATTCCTTAAGTTACGCTCAAAGTTCAAGGCATGAGATTTTAAGTTAAACACAAGTGAAAACTTTACTTCTTTTCCTACACACTGCTGACCACAACACAAAATTACAAAACATAACAACGAAGGACAGTTTCAACTAAATTTTGCCGCACGAACTCACACACACTTTGCACACACAACACAACACACACACAGCTGTGTATAATTTGAAAGCACACTTCTATACTATAACAAAAATTTGCAGCTACTTCATTACGCTGAGCTCTCTAAGCGACAATGGAGTCGACAAAATGCGGGATCCTTTAATCCTGGCCAGGCACGCACTTCAACAACAACTTTTACATAACAAACTGCAGTAAATGTTAAAATTGCAGGCACACACACTTTGACAACACAAACACACACTTACACCCACACATGCACCCCCACACACACACATATACACCCACTTACACATTCAAACAATTACATGGCCAACTAGCAGCATCATGAGTATTAAATAACTCCTACAAGTATTCAAAGTTTTTTTTTTTCCACTTTCTGAAATTCTCTGGAAAAAAACTTTTTGAAAAACGCACTCTGAAGAAAAAAATGAACATGCTGTGAATTGTTTTACAGTCTTTTTTATTGCACATTCATTCGTGTGTTCCAGAACAAGTCCAAAAAGACCCGACGGCAACTTGGCCTAGAGACTAATGCAAAGATACACTTGCCACGTGCCACGTGCTAATTATGGACCCGTAAAAAGTAATTCAAACGTGACTCACCTCTTTGCCCTTGCAGTGTAGTGTATCATACACCTCCGGTCTGCCCTCAATATTCTTCAGACGCATTGGTTTACGCATCAGCAAACTGCGTCCCTCGTCGTCCAAATGCATAAAACTGCAAAGATTAAAAATATATATATTATTTCTATTGAAAGTAATTTAAACACCGATATATTTTTTTACTAGTAGAATTAATAGTTGTTTAGTTTTCAAATCCCTTTTTTTTTGCTTTGGGAGAATTATTTAATAATACTATATAATATAAACTTAACAAATAAAATGATTAATAGCAACACTAATGGAATAAAAAAAAAAACATAAAATTGTTTCTGATTTCCACTTAGAGATAGAGAATAATACATAAATAAAAGTTTGAATGGATCATAATAATAAAAGAAAACTTCTCAGAAAGATTCAGAGAAAAATCATTGAGAAATTCTTTATTTTGCACAGACACAAATAACTAAAAATATGTCTGCATAAAATAAATAAAAAATTAATTAAAAAAAATACTAACAAAAATTTATTTAGACAAATGTTTTTGCATCAATTATTTCAAATATTTTATTTAAATAGCTAAGGATTAATGTTATTTTGATAATTGTAAGATTTTAAAAGTTAATACAAGTAATTTAATAAAAGCATATAGACTAGAGTGTTAATAAATGCTAATTTCTCAAAATATATTAATATTCACAGATATGTCTAAACAATCTAGAGAAATTACGTAGTGAATGTTTCTCTTTCTGATTTAATAATAATAAAAGATAGGGAAAGAATTAGAATTAGATAAGGAAGCAATAAGAATTAAATTCAAAAATCCAAAAGAACGATTTATTTTCGCAAATTCAATTATATGCAATATCATACTTACTAAAAATTAAATCAGAATCAAAATGCCATATGGAAATAAAGTAAAAGTATTAATTAGATAGAATTTATATCAAAATAAAGCCTTTCCAGTTTTTAAATCATTTATTTCAGTAAGTCAACGACTAAACTCTTTTAACAAAAAATTAATAGTTGTTCGGTTAAATTTCACCAAAAATTTATATCGAAAACTAAAAAATAAAAGTACGCTTGATTGTCTAAATTTTCCAATTCGCTCATTCGTGCATTTCCACCTGCACATTCATGCAGCATCCAATTTATTTAGGTGCAATATGTGGGTATGATAAATGTAGAATTTAATGCTTACCTGCCGGCACGCGGACGATAATCCTGCGACATTTTTCTTGGCTGTTGATTTTTGGGCGAGGGCGAAAGTTCACGTGAACTTTTGCTGGATGCAGTGCCGCTGCCTGAGGCGCCAACTGCATTGATGACACCACCCTGAGCCGCACCACCAACACCATCATCCAATTCCACAACAATGCTGGTGTTCGTGCCACGTCGTTCGCGACCCGGTTGTGGGGAGGTTGTGGTTATGCTGGAACGTTTGTGGTGTTTCAATGGCGTGCCGCCGCCACTGCCACCAGCAGCACCCCCACCACCACCACCTGCTCCAGCTGCTGCTCCTCCGGCAACTGCGCTTCGACTGTGGTCCACTTCAGGGCAGCTGCTGGCAGAGATGCCATCAGGATTTGTGCTCAAGAGCCCATTGCCATTTAGCGTTGGAGTTGCCTGTGCTTGGAATTTGATTTTGTTTTGTTCAATGGGCGTTCCTTTTGCTGTGGGCAACGGTGATGATTGTTGTTGTTGCTGCTGCTGCTGCTGTTGCTGTTGCTGCTGCTGTTGTTGTTGTTGGCGTTGTTGCTGCGCATTTGAAGTACGTTTGATGGTCACAAAGCGCAGATTCTCAAATATCGATGTGAAATGTTGCGACATATTGTTTGGTTTGTGCAAAGACTTGCTTTCTTTAATTTTTTCCTTATTTTTTGTGTGTTTATTTAAAATGCAACAGCACAGGTTGAACTTGAAACCCTAGCCGAACTTCAGTCAACTTTTGATTAAATTCTCTTTTAAAAAAGTCAAAAAAAAATAAAGAAAACTGAACTTAAAATAACAACAAAACTTTGCCTTGTTGACTCTATCGGAATGTTGGCGTCGCGTTTTTGGCCACACAACCAATTGGTTTCCTGTTGTTGTTTGACTTCCTGTGCAGATTGGAAACTTTAAGCGTACATTAGTTAAATTGCCAGAGAGTTTATGTGTATGTATAGAATTTGTTAATACAAGATGAGATGAAATGCAAGCCTGCAGAAAGTTAAATTTGAGTTTAAGAAAACCATCTAGTTGAAACTACAACGATTCTGCAGCGAAAATGTATTTGAAAGCAAAGCTTTAAGTATTTATTGTTGTTCTATATTTAATTTTCTAACTTTAAAGCTTTATCTCTCGCAGAAAAATCTAACTCTAGAGCGCAAATATTTAAATTGAAAATTTCAGAATAAATTTATAATTTTTTTTTTATATTTTTTTACTTTAAGGTGTTTTATAAAATTAAACAAATTTACAAATTTAATTGGGACTCTTTCTACAAACACACTGAACAAATTAGATCGAAACCCTGAAACTAATCATGTGATCTACAGGAAGAATTTTGCAATCTGAATATCAACTGATAAGTATATAAAACTTTGTTCTCAGCGCAAAATTTTTAAATAAAAAACATAAATTTTATATACTTATTTATTTAGAATTATATAAGTTTTCCTATTCTGATAATAAATTATATTTTAAATCATACTGAGCTTGTACCTTAAGAAATATTGTGAATATTTTTAGAAAATTTTCTACAAGAAATATTAAACATAAGAAATTTATTATTTAAAGTAAAGAATAATATTAAAGAAATGATAAACAAAATGAGTTAACATGCCAAAAATATTTAAATATCTTAAGCTGCCCTTTCAATTGTTTTATGAATATATTCAATTCAAGTATTATAGATTTATGTAATTTTAGGCTATAATATTTATAACTATTGTATATAAAAATAATAATAATATGGTATGAAAAACAAATTTATTTTTTAAATGAGAGTTATACATATAAGAGTTAAAATTAATTTTTAGATTTTCCCATTTATCTAGATAATTTTTTTCAGTTGTGATTTTTTTAAGCTCAGTACTCTTGTTTCCTAACTATGAAAAATATTTCATTTTCGATTATTTTTTGTAATTAATTAATTTCTGAAATTTTTAATTCTTATACACACAATTTTAATGCCAAGTTCTGTTTAACCAGCTTTAATAAGTTTTGCAGTGTTTAACAATGCGCTCAATTGTAATGAATTTGTATGAATTGATTGCCAGAGTTTCTTCGTTTGTCGTTCCCAAAACACTTAACTTATAGTAGTTCAACTTTTAAATCTAGCTACACTACACTTTTACAGCTCATTAACTTTCAAATCAAGCAACATTTTACAGACTTTTTACAGCAACAACAGCAACAATTGCCGTAACTATAACTCAGCTGAGGGCACATCTTTTGCCTTTAGAGAGTTTGGCTGGCTTTCCGGGAAAGTTGCTGTGTTTCATTTGCCTTGGGGCTAGATAAGTGCAAATGTTGGCTCTGCCGGCACTTAGTAGCAATTAAAAGTATCTTTATGGCAATTTGCAAAGAGCTGCTGTAGCAACGAAAGCCACAAACTAAATTTCCACACTTTCTGTTCTGTTCTCCTCTGTTCGGCTTAATTATTTGCGGCTGTACATAAATTGCTTAATCAAAAATACGTCTTAGACACGTTGACTTAGAGGCTTTATGAAAATTCAATTAGAACACCTTTAAAATTGTTCGAAAATAGATTAATTTGCCTTTATATAGCCATATGCTGACATTCTGTAAGTTTTCAGGGCCGTTTCCTTAGGCAACAGCTGTTGTGTGTGAACCCTTTTGTTTTTTGCTAAGCTGCATTTGAAATACTTTAAGCATTAACCTTCAACATTAACATCATCATATTTGAACACTTTTCACGCCCACTTGGCACCAGCTGTTCCAAGTTTTTTGAGACAAACACATTCCAAAAAGCCTTTCATTTTTGTTAACTCATTCGCGGCTGAGTTCCGTTTTGCCCAAAAACCCAAGCAGCTGTTGTCTCAAATACATCATCTGTTGA